>JAMKCH010085887.1:0-39738 GCA_023653785.1 Ophioderma brevispina
TGTTTTTGTTGCAGTCTCTGAGGAAAGATGAACAATTTGAGCCCATTTTTGAAGAAATCGGACCAATATTTAAAATTTAACCTTTCGTGATGACCTTTGACATTTGACGATTTTCATGCTATATCTCCATAACCATAAGTTATAAGTAGTACAAACTATACATTTTTTTAATCTTTGTAACAAGACGAACACTTTGGTTACCTTTTTACAGCAGTCAAAGCATTTTTAATGTTTGACCCCTGTATTATGAATTTTCCCCTCTCCTGGATTCCGCCCACACTTTCACGAGTGGCACCCCCGCTAAATTTGTTCATTAACCTTCATAGAAGACAAATCCACTGAGAAATGATGCTGTGCTCTCCACGGTCACGGAATTGCTCCAAATGACCCAACTAACTGAGCTGGTTGAGATGGATATTAGACACAGGTCCTTATATACAGCAAGCATAAACCTATATACCCTTTTGAGTGTAAGATATAGTTTTCAATTTTTTTAAAAATTCAAAACAACAGTTTATCCCTAAATGCTCATATGACTCCCTACTCATGATGAATCTGAGCAACTGGTAAATGGCACTGTTTTTCTACAAAGGCCTCATTCTGTACAAGTTTGTTTAAAGCCACTATCAGCGATTTCTTCCAAATGTAAACAAATTGCGCCCCTATTTTTCATCAAAATCCATTTTTTACACTGTTGTATTGGAAATGGATGTAGTAAAAACCCCTGTAATTGGCTAAGCTCAACGCGCCATATTTTTCAAGAAATGACAATTTTTCTGCATTGTTTACTAATAAAAGTCGGGATCCGATCCAAAACAGCCATAAATCGCATCTTCGAGACCACTTTAAAATGCTTTAGTGTCTGTTTTTCACAAAGAACAGTAATATAAGGTGTTGATATGACCTGATTCTAGCATTTAGAGACAAAATGGGCATTTTGAATTTGGAAAAAAATGACTGATAGTGGCTTTAATACCACACCATTTCCATACAAGAAGCATTTGAGGTGTTTTCAATGACCTCAAATGACTTCTAGTATGACATTTGATTGACCTCTTTTCCCAAACACCCCCATAAAAAAAAAAAAAAAAAAAAAGTTGAAGATATTTTACTTATAATTATGTTACAAAATAGACCGTTTTATTCAAACTGATATGTTTTTGTGGAAAAGAAATCGATACCATCTGAAATTGCATGTGTGAATTGTCTTTGCTATAATGTGGTATGGTATACGTCGGTGTCAGTCTCTCCGCATTGTATGGCCAAAATCGGCCAAACAGAAATTTTAGGTCACTCCGCAAATTTGGCATAGTTTCTGAACCCAAAGTCCGAAAGCCACCAAATAAAAATCTTTTGATAGCCCGTTTATCCCTGTAAACAACCAAAGCAAACATTTAAGCAAAAATAACGTTTAACCTTTGAAGAAAAAATCTTTCCTGAATGTAGGGTTTTTATTGACTCACACTGTATACAGCAAGCATAAACCTATATACCCTTTTGAGTGCAAGATATAGTTTTCAATTTTTTTCAAAATTCAAAACAACAGTTTATCCCTAAATGCTCATGACTCCCTACTCATGATGAATCTGAGCAACTGGTAAATGGCACTGTTTTTCTACAAAGGCCTCATTCTGTACAAGTTTGTTTAAAGCCACTATCAGCGATTTTTTCCAAATGTAAACAAATTGCGCACCTATTTTTCATCAAAATCCATTTTTTACACTGTTGTATTGGAAATGGATGTAGTAAAAACCCCTGTAATTGGCTAAGCTCAACGCGCCATATTTTTCAAGAAATGACGATTTTTCTGCATTGTTTACTAATAAAAGTCGGGATCCGATTTTTATTAGCCATCGAAACAGCCGTAAATTGCATCTTCGAGACCACTTTAAAATGCTTTAGGTCTGTTGTCACAAAGAACAGTATATAAGGTGGTGATATGACTGATTTAGCATTTAGAGACAAAATGGGCATTTTGATTTTGAAAAAAAAAATGGGACTGATAGCTTAGCTTAATACCCAACCAATTCCATACAAGAAGCATTGAGGTGTTTTCAATGACCTCAAATGACTTCTAGTATGACATTTGATTGGAACCTTTTCCCAAACACCCCATTATGACCCACCCCTCAAGGGTCATTCTTATAATTTTTGATAGATATCACACTATTCTGTGCAAGGAGAAGTGATTTTTACATATATGATTCAAAATTGACTCTTTTGACCTCTTATGAACACCATATAACCTACCCTCAAAGAAACACCCTGAGCAACTTTGGTAAGTAAAACACCCACACCATTCTGTGCATGCAAGAGCAGATCCAATAGCCAAAAAAAAACTGAAATCAGATAGCCAGTGTAGCCCAACCAATGGTTATCCGAATTTTATACTAGCCGATGATCATCCGATGGCTATTTCACATGCAAATTAGTTGCCATCCAACTGGCCATCCGCTGGCATAATTAACTGATGGCCTGCCGATGAGTTGATTTCCTGAGGCTTGCTAATACAGCATGATCATCCAACTGGCACATGCAAATAGTGCCATACGCTGGCCATCTGCTGGGTTGTTGGTGTAATTCCTGATGGCCTGCTGATGGGTGCATTTCCTGATGGCTTGCAATAATTTACAGCTAATGATCATCCAATGGCACATTGCAAATTAGCTGCCATCGGCTTGCCATCTGCTGGTTTGTGGTTGTAATCCTGATGGCTGCTGATGGGTGCCATTCTGATGGCTTGCTAATACAGCCAATGATCATCCAATGGCACATGCAAATTAGCTGCATCGCTGGCCATCTGCTGGTTTGTTGGTGTAATTCCTGATGGCCTGCTGATGGGTGCATTTCCTGATGGCTTGCTAATACAGCCAATGATCATCCAATGGCAATGCAAATTAGCTGCAATTGCTGGTTTGTTGGTGTAATTCCTGATGGCCTGCTGATGGGTGCATTTCCTGATGGCTTGCTAATACAGCCAATCATCAAATGGCACATGCCAAAGTAGCTGCCATCTGATGGGCCATCTGCTGGTTTGTTGGTGTAATTCCTGATGGCTTGCTGATGGGTGCATTCTGATGGCTTGCTAATACAGCCAATGATCATTCCAATGGCACATGCAAATTACTTGCCATCTGCTGGCCATCTGCTGGTTTGTTGGTGTAATTCCTGATGGCCTGCTGATTGGTGCATTTCCTGATGGCTGGCTAATACAGCCAATGATTAATCCATGGCACATGCAATTAGCTGCCATGATGCTGGCCATCTGTGGTTTGTTGGTGTAATTCCTGATGGCCTGCTGATGATTGGTGCATTTCATGATGGCTTGCTAATACAGCCAATTGATCATCCATGGCCCATGCAAATTCAGCTGCCATCTGCTGGCCATATGTGGTTTGTTGGTGTAATTCCTGATGGCCTGCTGATTGGTGCATTTCCTGATGGCTTGCTAATACAGCCAATGATCACCAAGGGCACATGAAAATTAGTTGCCATCCGCTGGCCATCTGCTGGTTTGTTGGGTAATCCTGAAGGCCTGCTGATTGTGCATTTCCTGATGGCTTGCTTAATACAGCCAATGATTAATCCAATTGGCACTGCAAATTAGCTGCCTCCGCTGCCATTTTGCGGTTGTTGGGTAATTCCTGATGGTGCTGATTGGTGATTTCCTGAGCTTGCTAATACAGCCATGATCATTCCAATGGCACAGGCAAATTAGCTGGCCATCGCTGACTTCTGCTGGTTTGTTGGTGTAATTCCTGATGGCTTGCTGATGGGTGCATTTCCTGATGGCTTGCTAATACAGCCCATGATCATCCAATGGCACATGCAAATTAGCTGCCATCAGCTGGCAATCTGCTTAGTTTGTTGGTGTAACTTCCGGATGGCCTGATGATGGTGGCATTGCCTGATGGCTTGCTAATACAGCCAATGATATCACAAGGCACATGAAATAGCTGCCATCAGCTGGCCATCTGTGGTTTGTTGGGTTGTAATTCCTGATGGCCTGCTGATTGGTGCATTTCCTGATGGTTGCTAATAAGCCAAGATCATACCAATGGCACATGACAAATTAGACTGCCATCTGGTGGCCATCTGGCTGGGTTGTGGTGTTGTATGTAATTCCTGATGGCATGCTGATTGGTGCATTCCTGATGGCTTGCTAATAGAGCCAATGATCATACAATGTAAACATTCGCCATTGTGGAGATATTAATATTTAAAAGTCCCCCATTGAAGCATAAGTAAGCGACGTTTAGGAGTTAGACCCCCGGGGTTTGCATTTATAGCATTCTTACATTTCTCAATCTATTCAGGTTGCAACGAGAGATTTCAAGTCACCAGATTTTATGTGATAAGTAGTGATTTCATATCGATTGGAATGCAATAGATCCCTACCTTTATTTTGGTGACAGAAAGAACGTAAAATGAAAGCAAAAGGTTTGTTTGTATTATGCTTATTAGTCATAGAAAACATAGGCTGAATTTCGTATTGGCCCCTATACGAAATTAGGAAAATTCGAAATTTGGTACCAAAAAGAAACAGGGTCTCAGCTTAACCCTCTTAGATGGGGATATTTTTTATTTAAAGCTTTACACCAGTGCTAAAATCAGAATTTTCAATTTTAAAAAAAAAAACATGTTATTTGAAATCTCTTGTTGCACCTTTAACACCACCCGGGGGGTCACACCGTTTTCCATTATGGAGATAATAATGGTAAAAGTCTCCTATATATAAGTAAGAGAGGTTTAGGAGTAGCACCCCCCCTTTATTTCTTGTTTTGTACACCAACACACCCACACCACCACCACACCATTATACTCCAAAATAAACACATGCTTGACCTAGTTTATTGTAAGTAAACAAACTCCTGAATGATGAATCAACATTTCCCTTTGAAGGTGTAGGTATTTCACACTGAAGATCAACCTAAATCTGAGCAAATTTGGCTGGACCAAGCATTTGGCATTATAGTCCAGGCTGCAGACTCATTGGTGACAAATATCAACCTTGTTTATCACCATATATGTTTTTCAACGTTTTCTAGACCAGTTTTTCATGCGATTCTGAATCCGATGGATGCCAGCCGAGAAATCTGGCATTTTTTGTAGAGAGAAGAAGCGAAAAAAAAAAATACCAAAATGGCCACCAAACACCAATTATAAATGTTGTTCAATCAAAGTTGTAATTTTTCAGCTTGTCTCGTTAAAACATTCATTGTGACCTATTTACATATGATTCTGTAAGCACACAATCAATCTTCAATATGGCCACCAATTACAAGAAAAGGGTATGATCGTGATCTACTTTTGATTGTGGTTTGATAATTTTGGTATCACCCTGGTGTTTTGACAGTCAAGAAATTAATTAAAACCATAAGAAATATTTTCAAAAATGTGATTATAAATTCCTTCATTATAGCATCCAAAATGGCTACCGATACTCTTAAATGGCTATAATTGAGAAATGTGTCTAACCTCGTAATGCAATGTTTGTGTAAGTCAATCAGATCAGATAACGTATCATTAGGTTAATACGAGCAATCGATACATTAAGATTCCATCCAAGATGGGTATCCAATATGGCTGGAAATGACACTAAGCGGCGAAAAAATCGATCACTAATAGTCTAGAGTGATATGTTGTCTCCTTGGTTTGGTTAGGTTTAGGGGTTTTCCGTTGGCATCCATATTGGGATATTTGATGATAACAACTCAATGACACTTAAAGCGACATAATGGCATAAAATAATATTCAGAAATAATGAAAGGACCCTTACTGAATCACTTCCACAGTTGAAACAATTTGGAGTGTTTACAATTCCGTAAGTAAAAAAAAACAGTTAAAAAACAAAAGGAAAAAGTTCAGAGGGGGAGGAGGCAGTTCGTGGCAATTTCTGGAAAAAGGATGCTAACATTACTGCAGCATTGAATAATTTACTTGAAAACACATGCTGTCATCAGTCACAGACCATTGCTATTGTAATGATGGTAAATCCGGTAATCATCTTTCACTGGCAGATCAAATATCTTACTATAGCTAAAGTACAATGCCTGAATTCCTGTCTGAATGCTTTGACGTGGTCACAAAACATGCTAGATACACTAACTTCTGTCAGGGATGTCAACACCTTGTTTTCTGTGCAGAAATTGCCACGAAACTGCCACCTTCCCCTCTGGAACTTCTTCCTTGTTTTACTGTTTCTTAAGAATGTAAAACAATCAAATTGTTTCAAAAGTGGAAGTAATTTCAGTAAGGGTCTATCAATTATGTCTGAATATTATTTTATGCCATTATGTCGCTTTAAGATAGCCTTACTGGGGATTTTGGAAGTGATAACTCCAACTAAACTAATAAACAATAAAAAAATATTATTTAGCCTACAGCATGAAGGAATTACTGGCCTTTACTCACAGACATTTTCAGCCATATTGAACGATCATCTAGGATGCATCTTGCAGATATCAATCACTTTGATTACGTTGATATCTTATTTTGCTATGAGTGAGTTAAATGATATGCACATACATAAAGCTCTTGGCTATATTTAGTAATGATTTTGGCCTTTTGGAGCCAATCTTGAAGGGTTTTAGTGATTTGATTATCAAATTATTGAAGGCTATTCATATGGTCTCAATCAACATATTGATTGTTAATAAAAGCTTAAAATCTATATACCAGTTACCATTGCAGTCAAAAGTTAGCTTAAATATGGATGCTTGTTGTATGGCGGCCATATTGTAATTTTTAATTAGGTGGTTAAAGATCATATTTTAATTGGTCCCAATGGGTGTTTTGACTGGACAGGCAAAACAATTACAACTTTTGAGCAATGGAAAGATGAGGTTTTAGTGTTTTGGTGGCCATTTTTGATTTTTTGCGTTTCTTCGAAAATGCTCAAAGTTTTTCATCTGGCATCCATTGGATTCGGATTCAGCATGGAAAAATTGGTCTAGAAACCGCTGAAAAACATTATATATATATAATATAACAAGGTCACATGGTCTGTAGCCTGGACTATTAGTTGCAATTTGAAAATAATCAAAGAATGCCCCTTAAAGTGGCCCTCGTGTACTTTGACGACAATTATGATTCACACAAAAGATGTATGGCATAGTAGTCTTTTGTGTAGGGAAAGAATTTTGCATATCCATGTACCGTTTCAATGATACAGCAATTATGCATATTTAATTAGATCAATTGTATCAAAAAATGACCCTTTAATTGGCCCACATGCACCTTGACCCAATTATGATTCACACAAAAGATGTTTGGCATAGCGGTCTTACATGTAGCAAAGGAATTTTGCATATCCAATGTACTGTTTTAGCGATATAGCAATTCTGCATATTTAATTAGCTCATTTGCATACCTAAACTGCACATATCTCGCACTTATTGTTCTGCGCATTGTCTAACGTGAATGAAGAGGGGATATGTAAAACCCCAAAACCAACCCACAAATCTCTCCTGCACCAAGTGCAGGCGAGATAAGAGAATCAATCTGCCCGAACGGGGAAAGCAACTGCCTCAACCCTGGTTGGGAATCTGATGCAACAATGGCAATTGATGCGGAGCAGAATGACTTCCAAACCCAACCAGGTGGGAAGCGAGAAGGGGCCTAAGAGAAGGCACCTAGCGCTGACCCGCTCGCCCCCTAAGCAATGCTTTCCCAAAGCCTGGGAGAGAAGATGACGAAAATACATAAATACATGCAACCAGGGAGGTGGTGGGTGGGAAGCAGTTTCCCCCCCCCCTCGGTTTGGTGAGCAAAGGCTGAGAAATGTGCAGCTTAATCCAAATAGGCCAACTGAGGGCGCCAAACATGGGTTCCAGACATGGGGAGCCAGACAGAGTAGGATATCCAGATAGAGTGGCAATAATTATCCAGATAGAGTGGCACTACAACATCCATTGCTTGTACAATAAAACAAGTTAGGAATCCTAACTTTCCCTTTTAAATTGCACCATGATAGGCTTTCATGCAGCAAAAGGAATTTTGCGCATCCCATGTACTGTTTAAAAATATGGCAATTACGCTGATTTTTGCATATTAATTAGCTCATTTGCATACCTAATTTGCCTGAAGCAGAAAATCATTTCACAAGCGGTTTAACACAGACAGACGGACGGCGGACAGACAGACAACAACAGACAGAGAGAAAAGTGATTACTAAGTTTCTGCTGAACACAGTTCAGGCAAGACAAAAAGGTTTTTTTTTTTTAATGAGGACTTATGCATTTAGGGTCCATATTCATTTCAGCATAACAAAATTTTTAAAATATTGTTCGATACCTTTACGCATGAAACAGACAAATTTTAGCCATTAAAACTCATTATTTATTTAAATGCCAGGTCAATTCTAGGTTTTGGATTTTCTTAAAATAACTTTTGGGACTTAATTTCAGTGCATAATTGCACGGATTCAGCAAATTTCAGCGTGGATTGGCAGACTAAATGCCGATTTATCGGTGCACTGGAAATGTGCAAAAATCAGTGCTGAAATAACATTTTCTAAACGCGGATTCTCCCGGACCCTATAGACCCATAGAAAATATCTTGAAAACTAATACCTCCATGGTTTTCTGTGACCCCCACGTGCTGCTTCATATACGTGCCGCTTCTTACCCATGAACTATAATTTACTTTTTAAGACATTCGATTTTATTTTTCTATCCAATTAGCATGAGAAAATGTTTTTCGGAAAGCAAACATTGTTATAGGGTTCCGCGCTTCACGCAAGAGAGGAACACCCACGCCACTTGATATATGAATTCACATATGATTAAATTCAACACAAAATCTAACCCATTATAATTAATTCCAAATTGTTTCTACCAAATTCGCATGAAAATGTGCTTTTGGAAAGTGAACAAAGAGGGAACATGCGACATGCGCACCCCCTCACTCCCCACCGCTTGTTTAGCATAGATAACTGCGCTACTGATACGCGTTTAGGGGTGAAAATGAAAGCTTCGAAAATACGTATTTAGGGTGCTTTTTGTGAATGCTTGCACATGGACGATGGCCCCTGGATGTATCGGATTCAAATTAAATTTTGGAATTAAGGTATGTTGATGCTAGCTTTAACAAGGCAGTTCTCGAACCACAAAGGTCCCCCGCCCGTTGCGGTAGTAAAAGGAGGCAAAGTAAAACAACTTCAAGATCACAGGGAGGATCCATGACTATATGACCATATTTGTAGTGATTTGACCTTGGATGACCCCAGATGACCTTGCAAAAATATTGGTATCAAATGGTGACTACACCCCCAGGTTTCATGACCATTCACCCAATTATAGTGATTGACCTTGGATGACCCCCGATGACCTTGAAATGATTTTGAAACATTTTGGTATCAAAGGTTGACTACACTCACCAAGTTTCATAACCATAATAATTTGTAGTTATTTGACCTTGGAAATCCCCCATGACCTTCAAAATTTTCTAGCACTGAATGTTGACCACATCCACCAAGATTCATGACCATATAACCATTTGAAGTGATTTGACCTTGGATGAGCCCAGATGACCTGGACATGACCTTGAAAAAAATTGGTATAAAATGCTGACTACACCCACCAGGTTTCATGACCATACAACCATTTGTGATTTAGTGATTTGACCTTGAATGACCCCGCATGACCTTGAAATTACCTTCAAAATTTTTGGCACCAAATGATGACCACACCCACCAAGTTTCACAATTGACAAGCAATTTAACCCATTTTGACTGCATTTGACCTTTGCCCCAAGCCACATGACCCATCTCCGAAATTCAGCTGCTGCCGACTTGAGCAACATCTATGGTGCGAAGATGGACACCCATACCCACTTCAGATCCCAGCCACTGCCTACTTGGTACAAACATCAAACAGGTTTTGACCTATTTTTATAAAACTCGCCAAGCTCTACACGCATCGAAACAACAACTTTCTTTAAATGTACCAATGGACCGATTATGTACAGAAGCAAATTTCTTAGGCACATGCCCCCTCCCCCCCCCACTGGCTATGCCTCTTGCCCGCCTCTTGGTGTCTGGGTGGCTCAACTATCAACAAGACACTGGAGTTAAAATTCCAAAGAGAATGAGCTTGGAGTAGAGAAGCTTCCACAATTGGGTTCCCGGACCATGTTTATTGCAAATCTTTAGGATCTGAACAACCAACTCCCTGGAATAACTCACCAGAAATAACTCTGAAAAACAGACCGTCGCATGATATCAAAAATAACTCTAAAACTGACCAAAAATAACTAAACCACTCGTCGATGAACTCCATCCATAAATCGCCCCCCCCCCCCCAAATAACTCCAATAATTGTTGATGAACGCTAATCACAAAAAATCGCCAAGAAATAATTCAATAACAACAATATAATCATAGGATGAACTCCATAACTCACCAAAAATAACTCTAAAAAGGTTAAACCTCAAGCGTCAATGTCAGCACACACCAAGATGGCCATTATGGTGACTTCTGCTTAAAGAGACACTGGCACATTTGAAAAATAGTACGCCCTCAAGATTTTTCAAAATCGATATTTTTGCATGGTTGTAAAGCTTTTATATACAAAAGCCCTCACCCGAAATGATTAAGACCAAATCAGCTTCCTTATGGGTAAATGGAACGATTTTGTAATTTAGCGTTGCCGGCGACGCGAAATTCAGCAGACGACGAAAATGGCATTTAACACAAGAACACGCACGCCGTATGCATGTTTCCCACGCTATGCACACTGTTTGACCGGTCTATAACCTTTGTGGTTTTAATATCAGTGAGTACGAGTCAAAATATTCACATTTTTCATATCAGTGAGTACGAGTAATATACACATTTGTTGATTAAAGTTATGGAAAACTTAAAAGTTAGCCTACAAATTACCTGGATATCTTTATCCTCATATCAATGTCCCTATCTGTTTTGGGGTATGTTATTTTTATGTGTAAAATATATCTCTGTTCTTCCAATGGCCTAGACTATCATTTGAGAGTAAATTTCATATTTTGTGAAAATGTGCCAGTGCCGCTTTAATGTTGATTTTTAAAAAAAATCTCCCCACCCCCTGTCAGACCCAGGGGAGGACCATGGGGAATGGATTATATGGTTAGTAATAGTAGGGGCTTGTGCCCAAGTTTGGCTGCTCTAGGTCATCTAGAAATAAAGATATGGCCAAATGTTGACCTTTTTTTACTTTTCCCTTCCCCATGACAGACTCGGGGAGGACCCCGGGGTATTGAATTACATGGTTAGTAGCGGCTAAAGCCCTCCTATATACATCATACCCAAGTTTGGCTACTCTGACTCGTGTAGAAAAAAGATATGGCCAAATGTTGATGTACAGACCCAGGTAAGAACCCTGTTGAAATGAATAATAGGGGATTGTGCACTCCTACAATATACCAAGTTTGGCTACTCTAGCTCCTTTAGAAAAGATATGGTCAAATGTTGACTTTTGTGCAATATTTACTTTTTTTGACATTTCCCTTCCTCCCTGACAGACCATGGGGAAGACCCTAGGGAAATGAATTACATGGTTAGTAGGGGCTTGTGTTCTGGTAACCCAAGTTTGGCTACTCTAGAAAAAAAAAGATAGAGCCAAACGTTGACCTTTTGTGCAATATTTACCTTTTTTGACATTTCCCTACCCACAGACCAAGGGGAGGACTCTGGGGGAAATGAATTACATGGTTTGTACAAGCCTCATTCATCATAGCAATTCACCAAAAATGTCAAAAGTAATTACAGCAATACAGAGTGCAAACCACAAACCAATTTGGGTGCTTTGATGTGGGTCGGTCATGGGTGTTCCCATGACCTACATATGACCTCGTCCTCATTCGTTATTAATACAAAAATAATCAGAAATAACCCTTCCAGTGGAGTTGATTCTTCAACTCCAACGGTTTTGGAATAAGAAAATATTCCTTGATAACATAAAAAATCAGAATTTTTCGTCAACATTTAATTTGCTTTTATTTACGTGTTAAACCAATGGCGACATCTGAAATTGGGATTTCTTGGCCGCCCTCCCCTGGTTAGTTTGTGCCCTCTTATAATATACTTCAGTTTAGCTACTCTATGTGGTCAAATGTTCCAGGGTGAAAATTTTTATCATGGATATACGGACGGATTTAAGGATGGAGCCCTTTTTATAGTCCCCGAACGAAGTTCGGAAGAATACCAAAACCAGGGTTAAGGTGGGTGTTAAGGCAGGACCTTAGTCAAATGTCCAGTTTTTTTTTTTCATGTTTAATGGCATTAATATGTTTTCTTTCCATATATTTTAACAGAATCTAAATATATTCATTTTCCCTTATATTTTGTTCATTTTACTTTTACTCTATGTTATGCATTTTTGACCAAAACAAAATCATGTGCTCAACTGTAGAAGGGCGGGTAATTTCGCGCATTCCGCAATACGCGTCTGTGCCATGTGGCGCGCGCGAGCAAAAGTTGGAAGTAATGAGCGCATCAGGAATGCCTTGATGCATTGATTCAATGAGGCATACCCATAGTAACTTGTATTTTATTGTAAAATGGCTGCCCATGTGAGTTGCTTTCGCAAACAGAATGGGATTAGAGCCTCATAAATTGTTGGATTTTGATCATAAGAACCCAGATGAAGTATTTGACCTGGTGCAGAAGCAGTGTAAAGAATAAGAGATGAAACGTTTGTGTTTTGGAATAAGGCTATATTTTGTAGCGAAATGGAACAATATTTGGACAAAATGGCGATTTTCTGTGTGTTCACTTTTGGCGACAATTCGTGATTTTTGGTTCCCAGTTGCTTGAAATCCATATCAGCAACAGGTAAGAAATTAAATGCATCATATAAAGCATATCAAAATCTAGGGTCGGTATTTTTTAGTTAATTTTTTGTTAACAATCTTGGCATTGCTCCAAATTGACGCACACAGATTTTTGCCTTTTTTGGCAAGTAATCTGAAAAATAGTCCACAATTTGAAAAAACGGGAAATACCGACCCTAGACCTATGACTCTGGATACAAAAACGAACAAGACACATTTTTATACCATTTCTATATTTTTTTATAGGGAACCAGAAAAATTAGTGAAAATCACCATTTTTCATGATTTTCTAAAGAAATGCATATTTGTGGGAAAAAAGATTATCATATTTGGATTCCTTGAGTCATTTCCTTTTCAAATATGTATACTTTTATATATGTTGAACAATAATTAAGAAGATATGGCAAAAAACAGTTCTTTTGAATCTCTGCCCCCCTTAAAGAAACCCTAAAGAAAGATTCTAGTGTCTACTGGAAGCCTGGTACCGTCACTCCTCTTACTGTCTGGTACCCATACTCGTTGGTAGGAATTGAAAACACCCCCTTTTCGTGTTTTTTTATTTTAAAAAACACCCTTTTTTGTGCAAAATCGCGATTTTTTAGGACAAAAATATACCCCCTTTTTTCGCGAAATCATGAATGATTTTTAATTTACCACCCTTTTCAAACAAAACACAAACTACGGTAAATACAGTCAACGAAACACAAATAACGAAATGAGCAAAATATATCAATAGGCCTATAGGCCAATGTCGTCAGCTGAAGATTTGATGATTGATACTTTCTTTGTTGATGGAATCCATTCCGAAAATCACGGACAAATTGTAACTTTATTAATTCGGGTTTTTCTGCGATGGTGCGACCACCCTACTACCCCTTTTCAAAATTTCGCGAACTTTCCAAATGAAAAAAGTACCTTTTTTTATTTCGCGAAAAATAAAATTTGCGAAATTGATCGAGGAAAACACCCTTTTTTCACGATCCTACGAATGAGCATGGGTACCCGACAGTATGAGAAGTGATGGTACCGGGACTGGAAGTTGGTAGTTGAGTCGCTCAACACACGGGGAAACACAGCAAAATTACTTCTTGAAACTTGGAATAAACTAACATGCAAATCGATAATAGTTCAGTTCAGTTTATTAACATATATATAGCACGTATAAAACAATATCAAAATGGGTGGGATGGCTAAAAGAGCAAGGCTCAAAAAGGGGCCACCCCCTTAAAATGTGCAGAGACAAGGTACGATATGTACAAAACAAGACAAAGCTGGTGCAGATAAGACAGAACAAGACAAGAAGTGATGATAGACACATGTTGGCACTGAAATTACAGCATATTAAAGGTGCTTGTTCCGATTTATGTGTATTGTGTTCTCTACTTGATATGAGAGCCTGGCACTTGCACATACATCCCATCAAGTACCGCGGGAAACAAACTTGCGGTTTTGATGGCAGACGCAATAATACATGTTGCAAAGCCCTATTCAATTCTGTGCTAATATTGATGGTTAACCACTAAAACGGCGGATTTTTGTTTATATCTTGGGAATGAAATGGATTTGAGGGCTCAAATTTCAGGACGACAATGAGAAAAATACGGCCTTTCATCTGATATTAAAATCGATACTACTTCCGGGTAAATCAGGGGGGTCCCAAATACGATCGGAACACACACATTTAAGAATACATAAAAAGCAATATAGAGACATAAGGGTCTAATGCTGATAATAAAATAACAACTAACAACAGCTAACAACTCCAGTTAAAAATAATAATTTTAACAATAATAACAGCAATAATAGTAATTAAAGACACTATCAGTGATCCACCCAAAAGAGTCAAAATATTTGCAGAAATAGCTTAAAAGTGAAGGATAATCTCATAAGTTACTTTTTCAACTGAAGAATCGCCAGAAAAAGAAGAAAAAGGCAGTGTTCAAAGCCCGGGGGGCACTGACATTGGAAAGAGGTACGGGTATGTGCGGCCCTTAAGACCCCCTTTTCGCGTCTCTCCAGCCGTTACCAAGACCCCCAGTTGAGGCATAATTCAGTTCTTAAGGTCCCCTTTTCAGAAAATTTTGGCCTCAGAAGCTGAATTTTAGCCAAATTTCAGCTCCCAAGCCTGCAAATTTCTCAAAATTTCAGTTACCAAGCCCCTACTTTCGGAGACAAAATCCGTTCCCAAGCCCCCAAGTTCGGAAATCGGGGCCGCACATCCCTACCTGAAAAAAAGTTGAGTGCCCCCCCCCCGGGGTTCAAAGATATGAATCTCCATTCATTTATGTGTTGTAGTAAGTGTCCGTGCGGACAGTATACTAAAATGTCCGATTTTGTGCTTATTAGGTTGCTTCAGGTCTTATCATTTGCAGGGTATGTTAGGGTACCTGTACTTTTTACAAACATGCGAAAATCTTATTTTATGATAGTGCCTTTAATAATAATAATAATAATAATTTCCTTAGAATGACACTTATTCATTAGGCTATAATGAGCTCTTATTATTATTTGGATTAAAGAGACACTGGCACATTTGAAAAATAGTGCGCCCTCAAGATTTTTCAAAACTGATATTTTTGCATAGTTGTAAGGCTTTTATACACAAAAGCCCTCACCCGAAATGATTAAGACCAAATCAGCTTCCTTATGGGTAAACAGAACGATTTTATAATTTAACGTCGCCGGCGACGTTAAATCCAGCAGACGACGAAAATGGCGTTTAACACAAGAACACGCACGCCGTATGCATGTTTCCCATGCTATGCACACTGTTTGATCGGTCTATAACCTTTGTGGTTTTAATATCAGTGAGTACGAGTCAAAATATTCATGTAATATACACATTTGTTGATTAAAATTATGGAAAACTTAAAAGTTGGCCTACAAATTATCTGGATGTCTTTATCCTCATATCAATGTCCCTATCTGTTTTCGGGTATGTTATTTTTATGTGTAAAATATATCTCTGTTCTTCCAATGGCCTAGACTATCATTTGAGAGCAAATTGAAGAAATTTCATATTTTGTGAAAATGTGCCAGTGCCACTTTAACAGTGGGTACGAGGCTCACACATCATAGACTGGAACATAATTAAACAGCACATTCTAACACACGAGATCACAAGTGATGCTTAATCGCGTATATCATATGTTTATATGTTCTAACGTGCGATGCGCCCATCCTTTCTCCTCTGTATTATTTAGATTAATTAATATTCATATCCTCTGTTAGTCTAGTGGATTATCTTTAATTTGCATAAATTAATATTCATATCCTTTGACGGAATAAAGTGCAAACAAAAAATACCATTCAGGGGAAACAAAATCTCCCCCTAACATATTAATTAGTGCATAAGAAAGGCAAATTTCTCCCTAACCCACACATAAGCTTATAATAATAATAAAATTAGAAATATTTACACTACTATTACTAATAATATTGCCCTCGTCATTTACCTCGTACAAAGATAAATAATTAAAATATTTTTTCTTAAAACTCTTAGAAGATGGAGAATTTGTTGAGAGTATCAATAATATCATTCATACGGGGAATATGCCTGTCATGATTGGTTGCCCGGATTGATTTTTTAAAAATACTGCAAGTAAACTTGCGACATCCCCCTGGCAAGATGGCAGTCTGGAACATGACCTCAGATGACCTTTGACCTTGGTCCATGACCTTTGACATCATCCACATATGAAAGAACCCTATTGCACCTTCACCCCAAGTTTGGTTTAAATCGGACTTCGCACGAGCCATGAAAAACCCAAACCTAACCAAACTGGAACACACATACACATACACATACATACACATACGGACATTCGCACCCTCGCAATATCCCCCTCTGCTTTTCAAGTCAGGGGGATAAAAATCATATTTATGTGTATTTCTTCTTTTTAAATTTGTAACTGTATTAATAGCCTGCCCGGTGGTAAGGATAGATTGTCTTGAATAAAGATGATTAATAAGATCATTGACTTTTGTTTATCTCTGGTATGCACCACATCAGCTCCATAGTGACATTATGATATGTATAGATTTGCCATCACTGCATGTCAATTTATGGTATGTCAAATTTCCTCAAATACTTGATTTTTGTGTCACCTGACATTAGGGATCACTCCCTGTCCACTGTTTTTGTGGTCGTTGATGATGATGTTGTGTTAGTTGTGAAAAAAGGGTTAAAATTACCTGTAATATCTGCATACTGCGATGGATTTTAAACCAAACTTAGAGTCATATGTGCAACATTGGACCCCTCATTTTGTTGATGAGGTCAAAAGGTATATTACCAAGGTCAAGGTCCATGTTAAGATAGGCTGAAAATGTCAAAAATTGACTCAATTGAAAACTTGAAGTTCAATTAGAACCACACCACTTTGGTTTCCATGGATATTACACGAAACCCTCATTATTTATGAGGTCAAAGGTCCACGTTCAAGTTCAACTGTGTTGGAGTTAAAAACAACATTAAGTTAGGCAACAATGGCCTAACATAAAAATTATGGAGAGTACACAAGGCCAGTGTTGCCCTTGGCTAAAAATACCATCCAGTTGAAAAGCCACTGTCACTGGTTTCAAAGTTCTGTTTAAGAGATAAAAACATAACAGAAATGCCAATTATGAACAACTTCCTAAAATGAATTTTGATTAATTCCATTATTTGTTTGTGGGGAATTACTTCTTAAAGAGGATTACCACGATAAGCTTTAAGCATAAAACGGGGTGGGTGAAGAGTAGCTAGTGCTACCCACACAAATAAAGCATGTGCACGATAGAATATTTTTAAGGGTGGGGACTTTGACCAAAAGTTGGACCTTTTTTGGTAAAAGTGGACCAACCCCCCTAAAATGGCCCAAGTTTCCAGGGTAAACCATTTATACTGGTTTAACCATTAAGACACTCAATGACCTTAAATGGACTAATGTTGGGACTAAACCCTCCAAATTTCATGACCCACCAAAATGTTGGTAAACGTTCTATATAGAAGCCTCCCCACAAGGATGCCAAAGGACGTATTTACCAATTGATTCTGTCACGCACTGTATGACCTTTGTGCAGATAGCACTTGATGGAATAGTGGCATACCTCCATTGCCCTCCAATTACCAAATAAAACCTACTATTTACCCCAATTGACCCCTGATGACCCCACTGTGACCCAACAGTGAGCCCATTGTCCATGATCCCACAATGACCCACATGCCCTTGACCTCAATCATGATTAAAAAAAGAATTAAACTTTAAACCAAAACTGACTTTTTTCTAGTGATGTCCGATCTACGTTTTATCGGTATCGGCCGCTACCGATATTTTTGTAAACCGATGGCCCGATACAGATCGATATATTTTTTGAATGAGCAGTGTAAGGACTTTTCCATTCATAAACACACGACACATTTAAGGAGTCATCTTGTTTACTTGCTATTCAGACACTCCCAAGATATTGGCTATGAACAAGATGGCATGATATCAAGTTCATCCTTGTCAATAATTTATAGTGCGCTAAGAAAATGGAATTTTAGAACCATAAAGTGGGCTTTTCTTAGCCAGAAACTGAATGTTTATACTAGTGGTTTGAACGCCAGAATGTGCTTGAAAGCACGGTGGACATGGCGGTCATCATCTCCATTTCCATGTGACTTGCACAAGGACAGCGAAGGGGTCCGTTAGAAAATGGTAAATTCAGTTCATCCCTATGTATTTTTAGGACTTGGGGGGGGGCCTGGGCTTCCCTTGTGCGCATGCTCACGTCGCTGAACTGGATTTATTCATTTTCATTAACTTTGCTTTTCATACAGTGAGTCGGGACACTACTGATTTTTTTTTTAAACCGTACGTTGTCTCTTAACTTGTTGTTTGTATATGCTACTGCAAACTTGCTGTCTTTGATTGATTAATGTCATTGATGAAATGAATAATAATAAAGAATATTATGAATGAAAGACCGATTCTTACTGTGTACGAGTTTGTATAGTAATGTGCTTATTAATTGCTGTTTTCACTGGTATTTACTTTAAATATTATTACTACAGCATTGTATTGTTATTTTTCTTGTTCGTTTTCAGCTAAATTTCTAAAATTCATGCAGTGTTGAAATGATCGGATGGGTCGATCAGTACTAGGGGAGATTTTCCGATCAACGACACCGATCTGATCTGACAAATATCGATACCGATACCGATATACTGATCGGATCGGTACATCATTACTTTTTTCCCAATATGACCCCTACATGACATTTAAAGGCACTATCAGTGATCCACCCAAAAGAGTAAAAATATTTGAAATTGACAGTAGTCTAAAAGTGAAGGATAGGTCTAAACAATCACAAAAGTTATTTTTTCCATATGAAAAACCAAGAAAACAGCAATGTTTGAAGGTATGAATCTCCATTAAATTACGTGTTGTAGAAAGTGTCCATACGGACAGTAATGACTAAAATATCTGAAATTGTCTTTATTAGGTTGCTTTCAGTCTTATCACTTGCAGCATATGTCAGGATAGCTAAACTTGTTACAGATATGCAAAAATCGAATTTGTTGATAATTTTTTTTTCTGATTTGGTAAATCACTGATAGTGCCTTTAACTTCAAACCTCCTAATGGTCAACCTTCCATCCTACCCACTGATCATTGTTATTTGGTCTGTAATGAAGGTACATACTTTTGAAATGTGGAAATTTCAACCAAATTACAAAAGTTTCAAAATGACTCGACAAACACATTGAGAAATCGTGATTTCTTAAAGGGCCTGGCCCGATCGCCTTGTACCCTGAACCCCTGAATTTACCGGAAGTGGTCAAAATTTTGGTATCAGAAGCAAGCTACTATTTTTCTCATTTATGCAAAATCTTAGAGCTAAATGATGTTTAGTTTGGAAGTTATGTGCAAAAATATGCCCCATTTTGGTCGACCAATATAGTCAGTCATGCAGAATGGTGCAAGACATCAAACCTATTGTGCATTTTGGGTGAAAAGTACCAAATTTGGCACAGATGTAGCTCTTGATATGTTGAATAAATCTGGTCTAGGGGCCAAATTAATTTCCTTCCAAGATGGCCGCCAAAATTCAAAATGGCCGCCACTGTTAAAATGTCATGTTTTTACGTGCTATGTTTATTATATGATCCAATTACTCAATTTGATTGTGTTTCGTGCCATTCGTGCAACAGAAATACCCTGATTGACACTCCACTGGTAATTCCATTGTTTACATTAGCAAAATTGATCCAAAATGGCAGAAAATCCAAAATGGTGGCCAATTTGAAGCATATAATTTGATTATCAAGAAATGAATGTTTCTCTTGATCTTGTTATGATTCCCTAAGGTTGTTATTGAACAATATGAATTAAAGATAGAATTCACATCACCTTAAGAATACAACCAAATAAGACTTGAATCCAAAATGGCGGCGAAAATCCAAAATGGCGGCTAATTTGTCACTTAAGCTTATCCTTTGATTATCAAGAAACGAATGTTTTCTTATCGTGGATATCACTCCCTCAAGGAAGGAATTCACATCACCTTAAGGGAAACCAATCAAAGGGCGTATTAAATTGCTTCTTTTCACATTATAATGTGGTCCAAGATGGCTGCCAAGCCTCGAATGGCCACTACTTTTAGTAGCACTTACTGCCTTATGATCTTTCTCCAATCTACTTAATGTGTTTTTTTTCTCTTAAAATAACATACCCTATTTGATTTGGTATTGTTTTGCTCTTTAGGTTTACAACATCCTGTAAAATGTAACCTTTCGTGTTTTTGGATAACTATTTCATTCATATTTCCCCCCGCCAATCCTAGTGCCCACACACCATCACACATTTTTCCCTGGTGTTTTCCCCTGTAAGTTTCCTGCCGTTTAGGTTCCAGCCTACTTGATTTCCCCATGCTCTAAGCCTAGTGATTTGTTAAACTGATTGCAGGGTCAAAGAATCCTATTACGTGGCACTTCTACGGTAAATTAAAAATGATGGCCAAATTGCCACCACCCAAAAGATGAGTTGACTCTGCAGAAGTACTTTGATAGCCTTAATGTATAGCAAAGGTATTACTAAATACTTTCCATGAAAATTCCTTGCCATCGGGATACCACATCAACAGTTTGGAAGTGCTTTATGTGTGAAAACAGACCCCGTTGTAGAAGCAACCTCATTATCTGCTGACAACATCAAAGTCCTCACCATTGAGCTCGGCTCTGTCATAGTTATATCAGTCTACACTCTACAAACCTCCATCAGTAGATTTCAAGCACCCTCAATTCAATTTTGGGAATTCCACTAAACAGCCATAGGTACCCAATGGGGCTACAATGAAGCCAATAAAGACGGACAAGCTGACCTTCATGACCCTAAACTGCCGCTATCATTTTATAGTGCCCATTGGAAGAGAGGTTATAATCCTGATCTATATAGCTATTGTTGGCAAAACATCTCTAACCTGTGTAGCAAGATTGTTCTGAATTCTGTTCCACTAACTCTAAGTCAATGCTGCAGTCAGTAAGACCAAACAAAGTGCCTTTTAAGCGGCACTTTAACTACAGAACGTGAAGAAGGTTGCTCCAAAACTCCTTAACTATGACAAATTTGCCCACCTAGTGAATAAGACTGCCCGGAGATTCATACCAAGAGGCTGTAGGACGGAACACATACCAGGCCTTTCCAAGGAATGTGCTAAAGGATATCAAGGGTATTCCACCATGTTTGAAGCCGCTCCTTTCTCAGTTAAAACAACTGCTAACGGTGAGGAAGTGTCAGAGGAAAGGATCCAAACCAGGCACACCTTAATTGAATCCACCGATATGACCCCTAACAGCACGAAAGAATGGTCTACCATCCGAAAGCTTCAAGTCGAAGGTATCCAACAAAACCTCCACAGCAGCCAAAAATGTTACACCCAACCAAGTTGAAATTTTAACTACTTAGTTCTCCAGGTAGACAAGGATGGATATTTATTAATCTTTCTCTGGAGATAGCCAGCGCACACAAGTGTTGAAAAAAAAATGTGCGCCTGGCCGGATTCGAACTGGCAACCTCCATATTACTAGCACGGCGTTCTAACCAACTGAGCTATCAAGACTGGGTTGGCAGAGGAGCGATAAATATCATCTATAGGTGTTGGGTTCAAAAGGTGTCCATCACTTTTCTAGCGGATAGCATCAGAACGGTATATTTACATATACAATTTATATTTGTTTTTAAATTTTAACTACTTAGTTCTCCAGATAGACAAGGATGGATATTTATTAATCTTTCCCTGGAGATAGCCAGCGCGCACGAGTATTGAAAAAAAAATGTGCGCCTGGCCGGATTCGAACCGGCGACCTCCGCATTACTAGCACGCTAGGAAAGCAATGGAAACCTTTCAAAACTAACACCTATAGATGATATTCTATCGCTCCTCTACCAACCCAGTCTTGATAGCTCAGTTGGTTAAGAGTGCCGTGTGCAAAATCCATTCAAGACACAGATATGTACTTTCCATCTACGCAACCGTAAAGCCAAATGTCAGCTTAAATTAACCTGGTCTGGAAGACCCCTAAGAGCACTGTGATAATTCCGTCTATCTAGGAGCTACCATGGACTGCACTCTCTGGTCTTATAAGACCCACTCATGAAAAGAGAGTAAAGTATGTTCACACCCTAACTCTTGAACAACTCCTGGCACAAGATGGGGTGCTCACCCACATACACTAAGATCGATGGCACTTGTTCTGTACTACTTATGTGCAGAGTTGATAACCTGTATGGGAAAGGTCACCCATGCCAAGAAGCTTGATCCAGCATTAAATTCCTCCTGCCAGCTTATCACAGAATGTCAACGGACAACTTAATACATCCTAAGCATGAATTGTTCCACCAAACATCTGTGGTAGTGTAGCGAGCATGCAAAGCGTAGCTGCCAAATATCTACTGTGAACACCCTATGTCTGGACAGAGATCACCTCGCTAATAGCCTCATCCCAGGACCCCAGATTTTTCCGGAAGTGGTCATAATTTGGTATCAGAGAATCACTATTTTTCTCATTACCCTGTAAATCTTAGGGCGAAAGGATGTTTGGTTGGATGTTACGAGCGGAAAATGTGACCCTTTTCGGTCGACCAAATTAATTTTACACAGTCTCTATGAGGATTGAAAATCATGTTTTTTAGCTCCTCCATCAAAACGGTTGAATATCCGGCGCGAAACTTCACATTGGTGTTTTGGGGTAAAGGCCATTTCTAAAGATGAAAACTTATAGACTAAATTGTGCCATCCCCTTAGAGAGTCGCCTTGTGGAAAGCAAGACTTGCTATCAACCAAGTAACATCTATTGGTATTGAACCTGAAGAGCATCACCAACCTGGAGCTGACTCCTCATGGGCTGAATGGCGATGTCTCAACAGATTCAGAACCAGAATCGGATAATCCAAGGTTGCCTTGCAGAAGTGGGGCTACCTGGAAGCAGATCAGGACACTACCTGTAATTGTAGAACAGCACCACAGACAATGGAACATCTCTTGGTCTGCCCAATGTTGGACCTTGCAGAATTCAGTGAAGCAGCCAGACATTGTACCCACAAAACATCTTCTATTTACATTACAGCCACACTTCAGCATTTTTTGACCTGGCTATGTATGCTTTTGATGCCTCTGGCATGGTTGCCATACAGAACGGCTAAGCTGCAAAATTTTCCGACGCCCAGTCAGCTGGGATCTGGTATCTCCTGGAAGGTCCCAGCAATGCTTTCCCCTAGCATTGTCCTGCCTGATATGCTCTCTGTTTGAGTTTTGATCAGTGCATCTGAGGAGGGTGGAATGAACGCAATGGATCTTGTTCTGTTGTACATGAGGTTAACAAATCTTTCAATTGTTTGGCCATTAAGTCTTTCAAGTTATCTTCTTAAGGAGAGTTCCTTCTAAGGTGTGCAAAACATTTTTACCACATGCAGGGGAATCTTTTGCTTGCTTCCCATGCCGTGTTCTTTCCTTTGTGCAACGGTGAAGGTGTGAAACAGCAGCAGAGACAGATTCCTGGGCCTAGTCTGGGCAATAGTATGTGCTGTTGTGAATCTGCGATTCCTTCAGTACCAAATGCTAGCCAGAGAGTTTCAAGTGATTTTTTGACTTGGCTGAACAATGCTCCAGAAAAAAATCACACGGCTTTGTCCACATACGCAGCATGACCCTTGTTCCTTGATCCAGCACATTGCTGCATGAAGATAAAGCCTGCTTCTTCAGGGGTGCATGAGAAACATAGTTAGAATTTTAGTATCTGATTATTAGCTAGAGTCTTAAGGTCATGCCCGCTCGCTACTAGCCTCGTCCCCAGAATTCCATATGTTACCGGAAGTGCCAAAATTTGGTAGCAGAAGAAATGCTACTATTTTTCTCATTTACCCTGTGAAAGCTTACGTGATAAGGATGGTTGGTTTTGGAAAGTTATGAGTGAATGTCCCCTTTTGTGTCACCAATATTTAATTTACACATACTCTATGGGGCTTACAAAATCATGTTTTTAGCTCTTACATCAAACGGCTTGAAATATCGGGGCAAAACTTGCAGATGGTTTTTTGGGGTGAAGGCCCACCTATCAAGATGAAAATTTCATATACTTAAATCGGGCCTCCTCCTTTAAACTATGAAGGGATGCATGGCCTCAATATAATGGAGGTTCTTACAGTTATCAGAATAACAAATGAAGAATGCTGATAAACAAAATACTTAATCAAAAATACTTTGGTAATATTTTTTAACATAATCCCTCACATGACCACAATCCATTTTCTGGTATTATGGTCCCTTGTAAACATGAATTAATCACTCTGTATTAAATACTAACAAAGTGACATTAGCAGCTATTTTGAATATGATACGTCTTAGAAAGTCACATTGACAAGCACCATGCAGCACATAAAAGATTACCTGGTAAAATGGGCAATAGGGCCTGTGAGGTACCACTTGACAAGAAAAATAGCAGTACATAAGGCATGTTATAACTTAAGTGCAGCCATTTTTGACATGGCGCCTATTGTTTATGTGGATACAGACAACATGTAAAATGTTTTAAACCATACCAAGACAAAAAATATGTTTTAGAATGTTATTAAATCTTATCATTTACCATGACACAATAAAAGCAATACTACCATTTAACCTATCAAGGTTACGTAGCGTCATTTTGTGGGCCGCCAGCTATACTGGCAGGACCACTTACATCCTGTGTGCGTGTGTTGTGTGGATGTGTGTGTGATTGTGGTATGTTTTGGTTGATGTGTGTATGTGTGTGTCACAAATTTTTTTTTTTTTTAAATTGACCTCAATTGAAAAGTTTAACTTCATTGAACCAACTTCTGGCATAGGTGCACAATGTGATTCCTCATATGTTAATGAGGTCAAAAGGATCATGTTTGAAAAGGGTCAAAGGTCATGTGAGGTCAAGTTGAAAATGTGCTTAAAATGAAACATTGAATCAAATTGAAAACTTGAGTTCAATTTGGAACCAAACTTTTGTCATAAGGATGCATCCATCGATCCCTCTATGTTGATGCGATCAAAGTCCGGGGCGGCTCACAGCTATATTCTTTTGAATATAGCGAGCGCGAAAGCCGAGAACCACGCAATTGTAGTTACTACTACTTGGCAGCCCTTTTGAATATGGCAGCCATTTTGATATCATTGTACCTTGGCATTTACAACCAAAAATTAGGTTTGGATATGTTGAGGGCCCAAAGTTTTAGAAAATCAACGAAACCCATGGTTTGCACTGTAACTACAAAATAAGCAGCTTTTTCCTGTTGAGCGGCAGCCATCTTTAATTAAGCCCCAATGTTTGGACCGCCATGTTGAAACTACGATTTTGGTGAATAAAGAATATTGATTTAAAAAGTTAAACAAGTCTTCTCTGACCTATATAATAAAGGTTGCAACCTACAAATTTGCAATAATTAATGCCTAATTTTTATAGGGCATGGCCATTTTGAATGGCGGCATGTTGGAAGGAAATTAATTTGGCCCTAGACCAGATTGGTTTAGCATATCAATAGCTACCTCTGAGCCAAATTTGGTACTTTTCCCCAAACTGCACAATCTTTCCCATTCCGCATGACTATGGGCTTACAAAACATGTTTTTAGTTTCACAATCATAATAAATTAAATATCAGCATGAACTTTACAGAGGGTTTTGGGGTGAAGCCATTCTATCAGATGAAACTTCATATACTTAATAGTCTAGCTCAGAGGCAAGATAAAAGGAAGCTCCTTAAATATTGTCTTGAATCCTTTTACAATGCCATTATTGAAAAGTGTACTTCTGCACATGCTCTAGTAGGCCCATGGCAGTTGATTCTGATTTCCTGTTATAGATTTTTAAAATATGATGATGTCTGGATTTGAACTAAGCATTATTAATTTTACTGGTCATTCTTATCCATCTAAATGCATATTGAATGCACTAACTACCCTTATATTTATTACATAAAACAAAGCTTACAAGTGCCTAATTAATTAACAAAACAGGTATTCACAGGTTTATTTCTTCAAAAGTTCAAAAACCAGTTAAACATTTTTGAACCAAGTATGATGACAAGTGGGACAAAAATCTGGAGGAAATTCATTATTTATGGTATACTGTGACACCCCTCCCAAGGAAACTGCTTAAATGATCAGGAAGGGATGCTTGAATATTTTGAGCAACTGAAAAATTCTTTTAATTATCAAGTTTTTAGGAAAAACAATTGATGAATAATTTATTGAAGCAATATTAGCACTTTTTTTGAAGAGCGCCCCCAATTTTTTTTTAAAATTGAGATTTTTTACACGGTTGCATTGGTAACTGGCTGTGAATGGTTAAGCTCTACAATGTCTATGTGTCGCAACGAAGGAATTTTGTAACTAGAATAATTAATATCGGGATTCCCGATAATACTTAAACGGCTCTGGAAACGGCCTTCCAATACGAAATAGCCGGGAAATAGCGCCATGTACGTATCTACGCTCATCTATTAGTTGTTTTATTGGTTCAGGCAAGTTAAGTTAAAGGTCATTTTCTTGAGGTGGCACTATTTCATCATGGACGGACATAAACTTAGCATTTTCAGCTCTGCCGTTAAGTACAACCTAGGATCCCAATTCTAATTACAAAAATCGCTCATTTTATGATAAATACGCATTTTTGAGCATTCTCGTTCGCATGTGTAGTTTTCTAGACATTTACCAACATAGCTGTGCAAAAATATCAAATTTGAAATTGGGGGCGACCTTCAAAAATGAATCTAAGTATTGCTGTTAACTCTTTGCCAACCGCGGGAATCTGAATGCCCTCTCCAAGAGGAAATTAAGAATTTCTCTTGGCCTAAACAGAAAATGAGTGCACTATTCTTATAAAAAATGCTTATCTTTTTCTCACCATGAAAAATACAACATAAACTTGCATCATCCCCCTTTAAGATGGCAGTAGGAACATGACCTCAGATACCTTTGACCTTGGTCTATGACCTTTTGACATCAGCCACATATGACGGAACCCCTATTGGCACCTTAACCCCAAGTCCTGGGTATAAATTGATGCATTGAGTCCAATCCGCAAATTTATTGTCAGCCATGATTTGAAAAAATATTGGGCGAGACGAAGTCCGAGCCAATATTTTTAACTCATGGCGAGACCATAATTTGTCATTGGACGAAAAAGGAAGCCAATTTTATCATTATTATGTTTTTGAGAATCTTGTGTCCTAATTTCTATACACATTTCAGTTTTTAAAAGTAGGCACATGTACAATGAACAATAATTACAAGCATAGAAGATGATGCATGGAATATACAGATCAAAGTACCAATAACACTATACACTGAGAAAACGCAAAAGCTGAACCACCAAACCTGGTAATCCACCCAGCACATGGGACCCACCAAGACAAGGAACCGCCAAAATGTGGAACACTACCTAAGACATAGATCACCTAACACCAGGAACCCTCAAAGGCTTGGGACCAAGCCAGGCATTCCAAATAAAAAGACATCAACAGGAACCACCCAACCTGGGAAACCCCAGAACATGGATGAACCACCAAAAAACCCCCAAACCACCCAAGCATGGAACCACCCAAGACTGGGACACCACCCAGACTGGGAAAACACCAACACTGGGAAACGACCCAACACTGGGAACCACCCAAAACACTGGGAACCACCCAACACTGGGAACATCCAACACTGGGAACCATCACACTGGAACCACCAACACTGGGAAACCATTCAAACACTGGGAACCATCCAAACCACTCGGGAACCCCCAACCATGGGAACATCAACACTGGGAACCATCCAAACGCGGGGAAAAAACCACCAACGTGGGGAACACATCCACATGGGAACAATCCAACACTGGGAACAATCCAAACACGGAGGAAACCACCCAGAATGAGAATCACCTACGGTGAACAGCAAATACCCATGGAAACCAACCAAAAACATGGGAGAAAGACTCAACTCACAACCAACCCCTACCACCAACAATGAAACATCCTTTAAATTGTATCAACCAATCCGTCAGCATGTGCATAAATAGTGATATATTCTCATCACCGGGTGGACCAATCCTAATTTACATGTGAGAGCTACCATAGCAATCTATGGAATGGGGATTGGAGTCCAAAGTGGTGAAAAAATTGGACACCCAGGTTTTTGCTCGGCATTGATGACGCAAACTCTCATTTTATTGGGTCTCTACCATGTGTATAGTCTATATGACGAAATCCTCAAAACATAATATGGTGAAATCGATTTCAACTTTTCAAATACCTGAAAATTTAAAACCTAACCAAGGGGAACACACACACATCGGTACCCAAACTTGAACACACACATGCAAACATACACACCGCGCCTCCGTAAATCCCCCTACTTCTTTTCAATCCAGGGGGATAAAACATATCAATTACCTGCAGAGAGACAAAATTTGGGGTCACAAGGGATGTCGAAGGAACTTGTGGATCATCACCATAACCTGGTAGTGGAGCTGAGAATCCGAGAGGAACATCTGGAACTGTAGTACCTCCTCCTGCAGGCCCTAATCTCAGCTGCCTTGGCGTGCATCAACATGATGTACCCAGACTAGCGCGCCAGCAAGGCCAGATCCTAAGAAGAAACTGCTGATGGTCAGGCCCAATATGGCCCCTGCCGAGAGATTGTCTGCATTTGAAGAGGCTGTAGTGGAAACGAAAATTGATTACAGGCAGTGGCGTGCGGGGAGGCTTTCGGGTGCCCCCCCGGGTTTATCCAAACTTTTTTATGTTGTCTATTAGAGGTCCTTCTGCCCCCCAACTAATTTCATATTTGCTGAAATACAAAAAAGAAAATTCTAATTGGTTTGTACCAAGAAATAATTCTCAGCACTACAGTGTGGAGTCAATAAAACCCTACATTCAGGGTAAGGATTTTTTCTTCAAGGTAACCGTTATTTTGCTTCAATTTGCTTTGGTTGTTTTACAGAGATACAGGCTATCAGAAGATTTTTATTTGGTGTCTTGCCGGACTTTGGGTTAGAAACTATTGTCCATTTTGCGGAAGGACCTAAAAATTCAGTTTGGGCCGATTTTAGCCATACATGCGGAGAGACTGACAACTGACGTATACCATAACATATTATAGCGAAGGCAATTCACACATGCAATTTCAGATGGTATCGATTTCTTCTCGACAAAAACATATCAGTTTGAATAAAATGGTCTATTGTGTAACATAATTATAAGTAACATATCTACAAAAATTAAATTACCATTGTTCAATCATAAAGAGTCAGTTATTGAAAATCACTCCATATCAATGTCTCATTTCATGAACATAATGAAACTGCTCAGAGATTTTTGTTTTACGTCTCTAAGGTAATTATTTTGCACAAATACAGTATACTCAGCGTCCATAAATTGCAAGAAGAACTAAAGCTGAAGTTTTTTGTAAATAAATCGGAATTAAAATGTAAAATTCAATATCGCACTGCTGTTTTTTCAAGCGGAATACAAAACTTTATATGGTTTCACTTTTGCTCCCAAGTTTTGTTGTAGGTTAAAAACATGAAATCTTGCTGAACCAAAGTAAACTGTGGTCTTACACCAGCTATCTTGAAATTCTTATTTGGGAAATTGATTTTTTTTTACTTAGCATTTTCTTTTGTAATCTCTGGAATATTATTTTTATAATCTTTCAATTACTCACCCACATTCTATTGTGGTGATAAATGTTTGTACTCAAATCACTGAACACCATGTTACTCTATGTAAGCGATGCATCTTTGTTTGGCTTAAAATCGGCCAAACAGGATTTTTAGGTTTCTCAGCAAAATAGACGTAACTTCTTCCTCCAAAGTCCAAATTACACCAAATAAACGTTTTATGAAAGCCTGTTTATCCTTCTTTATAACCATAGCAAACATTTGAGCAAAAACAATTCTTAACTATTTTAATTATTTTTTATTCTGAATGTAGGTTTTTTTTTTGACTCACACTGTATACTTTCAGATGTGGATCTTTTGTTGGAAAGAATAAGTGCAAAAATCATGGCTTTCATTTTTTAGGGACACCTGACATGTGAAATCTCTCATTGCACCTTTAAATACACAACCAATTTCTTCATGGGAGTACCTTTGAAGTGACTGTTAAAGGCACTATCAGTGATTTCTTAACCAAAAATTCAAATATCAGATTTTTGCATGTTTGTAACAGGTTTAGGTATCCTAACATACTACACAAGTTATAAGACCAAAAGCAACCTAATAAGGACAAAATCAGATATTTTAGTCAATACTGTCCGTACGGACACTTACTACAACATGTAATTCAATGGAAATTCATATCACTGCTGCTTTCTTCCTTTTCTATCAATTTTTCACTGGTGAAAAATAACTCGTGACATTTTTACAGACTTAATTCTTCACTTGTAAACTATTCCTGCATATTTGAATCTTTTGGGTGGATCACGGATAGTCTTAGTGTCCTTTAAGTAGCCGCGGAGTACCCACCCGCATGGGTACAACAACATCACCGGCCGCAAAAGTGGGGGTAATCATCCACCTAGGTACACACGCAGTACCTTAAACACTGTCACCCCATATACGGGAGTTCCTGCGTGGCTACTCCCATGCAAATGAGCTCTGAGTTGATTTATTTTAAGACGCTTATCAATTACTTAACGTTTTGGTCACCTAATTATATGTTTTTTACACAAAATTCATATATATATGTGTTTTTTGTGATGCTGACTCAAATATAGATATTACTAGCTTGAAAATAATCAGAAAGGGTAACAACAAGGGAATTTTTGGCGGCCTCTATGGGCCAAAGTGCTGTCTACTAGCATCCGGTAGGAGAGTACCTGTAATGTACTCCTGAGGAGTAGCTGCAGAGTACTCCACTACTGGTGGCCTACAGTTGTGCCCTGTCAGTCACATAGCAGTTAACTTCAGAGTCACTATAGAAGGGTACTGCTAAGTAAACATAGCTTTTATGCACCCAGTGCTGGTGGTACTTCACAAGTACGTAATTGTAGGTACTGCATGCGATGGATGCTTCGAAGGGGTCCCCTTGAGTGAAGCTAAGAGTGCAATGGAGTAACCTAAGCTCCGGTTACCTGTGAGTAGGAATTGCTGTGTAATAGCCCAGACGGGTCCTTTTGCATGGCGTTATGTGAAACTGTGTAAACTGCCAACCAAGAAATCCTTTTGATATTGTCATTGTTTTAAGAGACATTAGGACATTTCCAGAAAAAGCGCCCCAATTTTTTTTTAACCCAAGTTTTTGGCATATTTGGAACCCTTAAGAGACATATCAGTTATTTAAACATATTTGAAATTGGCAGAATAGCTACAAAGGAAGGGGTAAGTGTGTAGAATTCCATAAGTTACCTTTTCGCTGTAGAATGACAGAAAAGGAAGAAAACGGCAGTGTTCCAAGATACTATTCTCCATTCAATTACTGTTTGTAGTAAGTGTCCGTGCGGACAGTAATCACTAAATCTTCCGATCTCTGTCCTTATTAGGTTGCTTCGGGTCTTATCTTTGCAGGGTATGTTAGGATACCTGACTTGTTGCATACATGCAAAAATCTGATTTTTGATGATTTTTTCGTTGCTGATTTAGCAAATCACTGATAGTGTCTACCAATACCCTGAAGTGAATATCCTAATACGCTGTCGTTATGTTATAAGATGCATTAGGATGATTTTGCATTTTTCTTCCGTGCATGAACTAAATCAAAGAATGCTGTTCTATGGGGACGCTTATTATAGTGAATGTGTTTACTATACAGCCTTCACAGGTATTTCTTTATGCATTTCCCCCGGGGGGGCACTTGTATTCAAAGGTGGATATGATTCGTGAACAAGAAACGCGTAAAAAGGGTTGTCTTTTTTCCAACAAGCAATGTACTCGCGTACATCATTTAGGGTTTCAAAAACAGCAAAATAAGGTAGAACAGGGTAAGTTTTTTTCTTAACCCTGACAAGTTTCATGTTATATCTCTTAAGAGGGATCTAATCATCCATAAACAATTTAATCGGAACTTGGGAAGTAAAGCAAGCAAAATAATAAAGGTATATTTACAAGATAATGCATGCGTACTTGTTGAGGGTTTCATAAACAGATAAAAATAACTTGTTTAGTGTATGTTTTTAGCTTGTTTTTTAGTCGTAGAAATACGTGTTTAGTGTGCATTTTGAAAGTCCATGTTCACGCATCATATCCACCTTTGTAATACAAGTGGCCCCCCCGGGTCATTTCCCTTTTAGGCACTTTATTTGCATTCTTTTTGGCTATGGAGTAGGCTATTTTACACATGTTTTACAAAGCCTTTTTATCAAGGCTTTGAGTATTTATTGAATTTGTGTGAGTCCGCCCCTCTCTGGACCGCTAAAGTTCAGTTCCCGTAATCAAAGCCTTTCCGCAAATATTTCCTTTCTTTGTACTCATTGTCTTTCGGGATATTCTTCCGAAACTATAGCGATCGTTGATTTGTCAATGATGATGTCATCGTCCGCTTAAAATAGTTCCTAGAATACATTGATTGGCACTGATCAATAACCATTCCATTATTGGTTGTGGTAACCGATTCAAACAAAGTGAATACCGGGGCGAATACAGCCAGGATCCCCGATGCAGGCTTACAGCTAGCTGGGAATGTAAAATGGCGAACCCTTTTGCTGCCTGCTAAAACGTCAACGGTGCAATCATGGTGGACTTTTACATGCAGCGTTTTTTCAGTGTCACTGTGTAGACTGTTGGATCCGGTGTAGCATGGTGTAGGATTAATTCCGAGCTCACTACACTTAACTACTGGTGCTGATATGACTATATTAGGTATTTGAAGCTAAACTGCTACTTTTACTGATGTGATTCCTTTACTATAAGTATAATGTGAATTTTACAATCATTGTAGTGAATGGGATTTGTATTTTACACGTAGTTTCACATTGGCATCGTTCAGGCATGGTTCGGCCGAAAGGTTTAGCCTTAAGTTGTGCAGTAATAGGTGCTGTCAAGATATGGTAGTTCCCGAGGTACGTTTCATGTCTAGATAGAATGTTCTTGTCCCGAATTCTCGGCGTGAATTTGTGAACTGACTTCATGTTCTGGCTTGAATCTTGGGATGTTCGCCACAAAACAACCACGTCACATTTGCGGGGCATGTTGATACGCGGGTCCAGGATTCATCATTTCATTTAATGTTCAATCACTTGTCATGTCTGTGAGGGGCAATTTTGACTGGTCACCTGCAGACAAATATTTGATAAAATACTGACGTATCCCTAGTCGAGTCCTATATTCAGTGTGTTTGTGCAGTGGAGGTGGGAATAACTTTTTACTAGCCTTTACTGGGGGACGTTTATTTGCAGAGCTGGGCTACAACTATCCCATCTGCCATGCATCTCACATACCTTACGGACTCACTCGCAGCTGCAGCTCAAAGAACTGTTTCGTCGATTTTTGCTTTGAATCGTATGCTAATTAAGCCGTTCAAAAATCGATATGGTAATTTTGACGGGCGACGTCATCGATATTGCAAGTATCTGAAAACGTTGTCATCGATGAAATTGGGCGGTGCTTACGATGACGACTACTTTGATTGACCATTATGCTTGCACTGGGAAATACCAATTTGCGCAAAGACGCCTCGCTCCGCTCGGCCTCACGCCTTCGGCGTTCGACACGTGCCTTTGGCGCGCTCGCGGTTGGTGGATAAAAATGCGAGGCGTCTTTGACAAATGGAGTAGGCTATTTTACACAGTGTTTTACACAGTGTTTGCAAATTAGTATGTGCTTTTGCTTGCCAATTCTAAAACTTAGCGTCCACTGAATGCATGTGTCGTCTGCCATTATGTGGGACACTACCCAAGGCCCGCTGTATCCAAATGTCATCAAAATTGGTCTATATTATGTGGATAAACCAGGCAATTAAAGGCTGACTCAGAGATTTCCCGATGAGGGCGCACTCATTTTTCAAACAAATCGTGTTTTTTGCATATATATAATGCTTGTCCATATACTCATCACTGTGTGAATAACTAAGATCAAAACAAAGTCCTTCATATAGAAAATCACAACTTTGTTATAAAATTCCGGGTCCAGAATTTTTGTTATACACATTATCCTATGGCAATGTTATACTGTGCGTAAATGTTTACTGCATGAAAACGGAAAATCCGATTCATCTCCAACTTTGGAATTAAGCATTTTAGACGACTGTCTTTAGTTCTAGATGACTATTTTTATTTACTACACAAAAAAAATTATATTTCCAAATCTCTGAATCAGCCTTTAATAATTCTGACCATTTGGGGGCCAATACCTCTAATGACCTCTAGATGACCTTGACCCTATCTTGAAAAGGATAACTTGAGGGGCCCCATTACATCCAAGTGGAATGAAAATGTGTGCACGTTTGTGGAAACAGCAGGCAATTATGTTTAGGGTTAACATTGTTGACCACAAACAGATAGATCCACATACACTCTAAGAAAAAAAGGTGCAAAAGAGGTTCTAAGCTTGTCCTCTATATGGAACCCTGTAAGGTTTTTCAACGAACCAAAAATAGTTCTTTAACTGCTGTATAGCACCTTTTATGGTTCTGTAAGGAACCTTTTTGGGTGAAGCATTTTAGACGACTGTCTTTAGTTCTAGATGACTATTTTTATTTACTACACAAAAAAAATTATATTTCCAAATCTCTGAATCAGCCTTTAATAATTCTGACCATTTGGGGGCCAATACCTCTAATGACCTCTAGATGACCTTGACCCTATCTTGAAAAGGATAACTTGAGGGGCCCCATTACATCCAAGTGGAATGAAAATGTGTGCACGTTTGTGGAAACAGCAGGCAATTATGTTTAGGGTTAACATTGTTGACCACAGACAGATAGATCCACATACACTCTAAGAAAAAAAGGTGCGAAAGAGGTTCTAAGCTTGTCCTCTATATGGAACCCTGTAAGGTTTTTCAACGAACCAAAAATAGTTCTTTAACTGCTGTATAGCACCTTTTATGGTTCTGTAAGGAACCTTTTTGGGTTCTCAGATTTTTAAGAACCATTTTTGAGGGTTCCATATACAGGACAAAAAAGGTTCTAAGCCATATTTTTTTCTTAGAGTGTACACACACAAAACAATCCCTATGTGCCCTGGCTTCGCAGGTGACACAAAAATGATATAGGATTGACGAACTCACTTTTAAATTGGCATCTTGATCCAGTAGCAAAATCAGAACACCTGAAAAGAGAAAACGACAAACACTTTATAATAAGTAAATAAATCATGGCAGTTTTGGTCAAATGGGCCATAGTCATTTAAATTAACCAGGATCTGGATTTGAATCGTGATTTCAGCCGGCAATCTGTGGGCCAAACCAAGCCCTTTACCCTTAGCTACCCTTGAGAAACACTAAAACATAGAGGGAAATTCAAGCTTACTGTTACCTGCATTTGTAGATGACCGGCTGGAACTGGACTTCACAAACTCCACTGTTATAACAGTATTCACTCGGGCAGGTGTCTGTAGTACAAAATGATAATGAATAGATTAGTATGGAAACTGAACATTTTTATCTGCATTTCAGCTAGTTTTTTTAATTTTAATCTATATTTTATTTTTATGAGATTTACTATGAACTTGGTATCTATATGTTTGTTACAAAAAAATATATATGTTTGTTACCAAATATTTATAAGCCCAAATAAAAAAAAACCAGTTTGTCTCAGAAGAAATGTGAAAAAAGGCCATGTAAAATGCATTCTTTTTTTAAGTTGGAAAATGTTATCGCAAAATGCAAGTATTATTTTTTTATTGTATATGACCCACTTTTTTTTTGGACACAAATTTCCCTTTTTTTCCCCGAAAATTTAAAAAAAATCCAGGTGAGCAAGTGAGTAAAAACCTACAGAAAATAATGCGATAAAAACAACTAAAACAACTTCAAGGCAATGCGTGTGATCTTATGAGACAAACTTGTTTTTTATTTGGCCTCATAATATTTTTTATAATCATAAAATGCAAGACCACTTCTAAATTCCAGTAGAGCTCTATGATTTCAACTTGGTTCGGACTTAGCCCAGGTGGCAGGCCCGTACGCGTGGGGGGGGGGGGGTGCGGTTGCACCCCCAAATTCCACAAAAGGGGTGATGAGATGTTCAAAACGTCCAAAAAGGACCCTTTTAGGGGAGTTAGGTCCATTTTTCCCAAAAAGGTCCACCTTTTCGAAGACCTGCAACCCCCGTAAAAAAATCCTGCGTACGGCCCTGCCAGGTGGGGATCACTCCCATTTTGGAGGTGACACATATGCATATGTAAGGCTTTCAGACCCCCATTTTCAGCATCGTTGTCACCCAAAGATCCAATCTCACTCAAAGATCCCATTGGAAAATTTTCACTCAAAGACCTATTTTTAAAAAATTGTAAAAATTTCACCCAAAGACCCCCTTTTTGGAAAATTTAACAATTTGTCATCCGAAAAAAAACCTATTTGGGGGCAATTTAGCTGTCTCTCACCCAAAGACCCCCATATTTCAACTGCAAGCTGGTTTAATTATGTTGAACTGAATTTTACAAACACTGTCAAATGTAGCTAACCCAGATTTTGAAAATCTAGCTAAATTTATGGTTGAACCCTGGGGGGTTGAACCTATGCAGTTAAAAGCAATCAAACCCAATTTCAACTGGAATTTAGAATGGGTAGAAAGGCAGTCACCTTGATCTAGCCTGAGTGTGGTCACTCCAAAATTAAGAAATCCCTCCTGATCAATGTCAGCAAAGAATATTTGGTACAAATCATCCTCATCCAGGTTCAAGGTTGAATCCAAGGTGATGCCGAATTCGACACCTATGCTATTGGCGGCAAATAGACGTGTCACATGAATACCTTGCAACCCGTTTAGGTTTGAAAATGCTTTGAGAAGCTGAAAAAATAAGAAAAAAAAAAAAAAAGGCCGGTTTTTGTCACAGTAGAAAAAGAAATTGAAGTTTAAAGCAAGAGTTTATGTAGCACTAAAAGCTTTCTGAACTCGATTCATTTGATTTTTTGTTGTTTGATCTAAAACAAGTATTTAAAAAACTGTGTCGGGTCGCCTGGCATAGTTTACAAGAAATAGACACATAAAAGCATTTAAAATAGGGACGGCGTCCCCAAATAGGTCGTCCGATGTAATGGTTCGTGTAATGTTCCGAACCACGAAACCACACCCCATATCACTTCCCACCTCGACCCACACAACACCACGCCTCACGATGGTCAGCCCTATGCAAACCCTGATCACACCCCATACCCCCTACGAACACCTTCCATAAATTACCCCCGGGACCCACCTCTCCTACCCCCCGGACCACATCTCCATACCCCGGACCACATCCTCTACCCCGTCACCACATCCAGCACTAAAGACTAGGCCTGGTCCCGAATATTTCCAATCTAGATGAATACCGTTATGGAAATTACCTATTTTTGCAGCGGGTTTAATCCACTAACCCCGACGGAGTTTTGAAGTCAATATTTTTTCCTTCCTAAATTATCATATATTAATTACTAAGATCTTTTGAACAAGGTTTAAGAGATGATTTTGTAATGACCCTGGGACCGAGACTGCTATAGTAAATGCCCGTAGCAATTCCATCAAATACCGTTTGGAAATTTCCCAATTCACAAAATCGAGGCAGATCAAGTCCTAACCCCCCTGTCATACCAAAGGAACTGGTTGCCACTCAGATTGCATTGAACCAATCGCCCTTGCTTACAACTTGATCGTCCATTGACCTTGGTTATGTGGACCTTTGACCTCTTCAAACCCTCGTCTACCGAAGGAAGTGGTTAAACCCTCCTATTTCACCCTACTAAAATTCTGGTGCCAATGTAATTATCAATTTACATGTTGCACTGGCCTTTTCATGCAAAGCAAAGACGTGATTCCAAAGTTTTTGGATGGGGGATGGGGTGGCAACCACCCCTTTTGGAGAGAAGCACCAACTCACTCGCCTAGTAATGATGCCGGAATATCCATACACTTGATTTTGTGTACATGGATAGACCGACCTCCTCTTTTCATTGATATCACATAAGTACCAACATTATGCCAGAATTATGTCAAGTTTGCACCTCAACAAAACTGTCATTTTCCATATACACCAGTACACACAGTGCAGATAGGGGTTAAATTCAAATTTAGGAGCATCTGATTTTCATGTATTTGACAATTTGGATCAAATTGAAAAAAATGAATAGTTTGTGTACAGAGAATGTTTCAGTGCTATGTTTTCATTCATAAAATTGAAAAATATCAATTTTTCACCCCCATAGGCATATCCAAGATTTTCATAATGCTTCCTTATACTGCAGTGCGATTATGGTGGTGAAGTGTGGGTTGTGTGTTTTTTATTTTGAAGTTCTAAGTTATTCTGTGGCCCGGTTCTGTGGTACCAAATTTATAGGAATGGGAGATTATGAGATTTGGCCATTTTAACAGCAACAGCTGGCAGATTTAATTTTTTCCGTGTCAAGATTGGTCTTTTTGCGTGGTTGCATACTCATTTTCAGTCATGAAACTTCAGATCACATCTTAGTGTTGTACCATGGTCATCTTTTTTAAAAAGGTCCATGGCCCCATCGCTAATAGCCCTCGTCCCCAGACGAGCCCAGATTTTACCGAAGTGGTCAACCATTTTGGGTATCAGAAAAAAAGCTACTATTTTTCTCTTTACCCTGTGAAATCTTATAGCCAAAGGACGTTTGGTTGTTTGGAATTATGAGCGAAAATGTTCCCCCCCTTTGGTCGACCATATTAATTTTCACAGTTAACTACTATGGGGTCTTACAAAATCACGTGTTTAGCGCTCCCATCAAAACGGATTGAAATCTCGTCGCGAAACTTTACAGAGGGGTTTTTGATTGAAGGCCAAGCTAATAAGATGAAAATTTCATGTCCTTAAATCGGGCCATCCCCCTTCTAAGACTGGGAATATACCTACCTGATCTATTTCCAATAAAGCATTGCTAAGCATTGGTCGACCTGTATATAATAATAATAATAGAACAAGAACGTATAAAGAAAGCGCCTCCTGCCAAGGATACTAGGACGCAAGAGGAAGGAGAAAACGGAAAGCCTGATGTTGGCAAAAGGTGTGTTTTAAGAACTTTTTGAAACGACATGATGGAATTAGCTCTCCTTGATGCGAAGGGGCAAGGAGTTCCAAGACGAGGGCCAATATGGAAAAAGCCCCGTCTCCAACTCCTACGCGAACCGGGGGGACCAGCGTAGACACCAACGCGCTATGAAAGGAGTAAGAATATGAGTAATGTCTATGACTCAACAGAGAATAGAGGTAGCTGGGGGGTGGCAGATTTCAGAACATTATATGTATGCACAAGTGTACGAAATTTTATTCTAGCCAGAAACAGAGAGCCAGTGTAATTCC
>JAMKCH010085888.1:0-41952 GCA_023653785.1 Ophioderma brevispina
AATTGGTTAATAGTATAAATCTGTGTTCAAGAGTAATTGATACATGTATGATTCCCTAATGTATAAAGGGTTACGGTACAAAGGCACAGAGAAATGTCAGACTTGATGGAAGTCCATCAAGGCCATGGGGCATTGTCATATCATGTTTACATTTTAGCTCTGGTATCAGGACTCACACTTGCCCTTGTCAAGCTTTCTTGGTTATGGCCAGTACTGACTAGGCCTACTAGTATATAGGACAGACAATGTTGATGCTATGTTATGTTTAAAATTATACCCAGTGTAGAATAGCCTATAGATGTGTTTGCAGGCTCAATACTAATTACTATCTTGTGGAATGATATTGATGCCCCTATTTGCAACTCTGTTTCCATTAAATGCATTAAGTGCATGTATAAATACTATTTATTATTACTTTACTCTTAAGATATTGTTACTTTAGTACTGGTCAGTGGTCTGTATCTTGTTTGAGCATTCGGCGCATTCGATGTCGATTATTCTTTGTGGCATTTCACATGTGATGGTAAATATTGCCATCAGAGGTTTTTAGTGCATGGTGTTTATTCATGGTTTTCCAAATGCTTGTTTTTTTCTGATGAATCAGTATTATCTCGCTTTGACTCGGGAATTGGTGGTTGGTCGGTCCTGCTAGTCTACATATTGATCTCTTTCGTTTTTTTCCCATTTATTGTCTTCTTCCTGCATAGTTAATATACTTGTCAGTGCCACTGGTTGTCCATATATATAGCCAATTGCCATAGCCAACATGTCTGTCTCACATGTCTTGTCTTGTTTATACACTTAATGTTGTCTTTGTTTTATTTGGCCTTGTCCTTGCACCGTAACTTAAAGGGATTAGCAGCGATTTGCTAATCCGAAACATCAAAAAAATAATCAAAATTCATATTTTTGTATTTTGTTACTGGCATGGATATGCAAACATAACCTGCAAGTGGTTGACTTGAAATCTGTGTATTAAAGACATACAATTCGGTACTTTTTATCTGATTCTTTAATTTCTATATGTGCGTATCAAAATTCCGACTTGAGATTTAAAAAAAAGCCTCTCTTGGTGAATATCCCAGATTTTAAGCATGATATTGTGCACCATGATCAATACAGTTTGACCTCAATCACAAACATTACTGATCTTTGTTTATTCTGTGCTAGTATAAACCACAACCAGCTGTTTACTGTAGATTTTGAGACGTCATCGCTGTATGTCTTTTTGCGGGAGACAGTATGACAAATTTCCTCAAATACTTCATTTTTTTCACTATTTGGTGGTTTGTTTCTACATTTAAAACAGTTATATGGAATTGTACACACTTATCCCTGATTTATAAGTTAAAACAAATGCATTTCCACATTTTTCTATTCTCTCGCAATATCGCTGCTAATCCCTTTTTAAGTAATTAGGGTGGCCATACTTGTTTGAACTTTGCTCTGCTTTGGTCATAGACGTATAGTGCTTTGGTCATCCTTCCATTGTTACCAGTGGCGTAACAGGCGGGGGGGGCAGGGGGCAGGTTGCCCCCCCCCTGACGACTTTGGCCGGGAACAAATTTGCAAAAATCATGCTAAATCAGCCGTTTTTTAGCACTCTGACCGGGAAAAATTGGCCTTTCGACCCCCCTGAGAGGGAAAATTTCCAAAAATTGGGAAATTTGCCCCCTCAGAGTGGGCAGGCCCGTTACGCCACTGATTGTTACTGTCTATTTTTTGATATTTTGATCGAATCATGGTAAATAAATGAAATGAAAATCAATATACACTTCTCCAAGGAAATCCTGTCATACATGTTTCGCAAGTTTTTGCTTCAGGCAAAAAAAACATGGTTATCAATGTTTTTTTTTTCACTTGGCAAAAACCTCTTTGCCATTTGTTGCTGGTAAAAGTGTCACAAATTTAAGTCCCTTGATATTGGTGTACTTATTTTTTTGACAATAAATATGTTTGCATTTTTTTAATTTTTAGTTTGTCTATGATGGCGACCTCGCACAAGTTTTTTTCAAATACTACTTGTTTTAATATTATTTAAGCACTCATGACTTCATATGCACGTTGCGTCATTCTGTGAGTTGAAAGGAACGCAAAGTTTTGACATTTTTTCATACATAGGGTGATAGGTGTTGTGGATTAAAGGCCCGACTCAGAGATGTTCCTGAGGAGGGCGCCCTCAATTTTTCCAAAAAAAAATCGATTTTTTGCATGTTACATAATGCTTGTTCCTATACTAATCACTTGTGAAATAGCTAAGCTTAAATCGAATTCTTCATAAGAAATCACAACGGTTGTTATAAATTCGGATCCGGAATTTTTGTTATACAACACGTACCTATGGGATTGTAAGACTACACATAAATGTTTAACTGCATCAAAACGAAAAATCCTGAGTCAAATCTCAAATTTTTGAATTGGCATTTTAGGTACTATCTTTAGTTCTAGTTTGACTAATTTTTCAGTATTACACAAAAAATAATATTTCTAAATCCCTGAGTCAGACTTTAAAGGGGGATGGCCCTATTTAAGGATATGAATTTTTCATCTTGATAGATTGGCCTTCACCAAAAGCCCCACCTGTAAAGTTTCGCGCCGAGATTTCAATGCGTTTTTCAGTGAGAGCAGAAACTGATTTCGTAATCCCCAAGACTACTGTGTAATTAATATTGGTCGACCAATTTGGGTACTTTTCGCTCATTACTTCCAAACCAAACATCCTTTGGCCCTAGATTTCACAGGGTAAATGAGAAAAATAGGTACTTTCTTATGATACCAAAATATGACCACTTCAGTAAAATCTGGGCTTCTTCTCTGGGACGAGGCATTACACCGATCGGGCCATGGACCCACCTTAATATTGGTCGACAACGGTCAGTGCCTGCAATATCATCAGGTCCGGGGGCATCAGGTACGCCGTAAGGTTTTAATTTTGTTGAATTTGTTCCTATTTTCAAACTATTTTTTTGTGTTGTTAATTATTTATTACACATACAGTGTCCATAAACTGATGGTAAGACTACGAAATTAAGAATGCACCATTACAAGCAATATGCGGATCCTTGAAGTGAATGTTTTGAATTTTGAAACTGGTGCTTGGCCTGATTTGACCAATGATCTTTCGTATATTATTACTATCTAACACGGCAAGCCTCCTTGCCAACTAAGGTATGAAGCCAGGATTGGTATAGGACAATATACATAGCGTTATGTCTTAACTGTTCATCACTTTCCTAGTGGACAGCATCGATGACCACATTTAACATATAATTATGAATTTACTTTAGTTTGCCTGTGGAAAATCTTTTGAATTGAGGGGGCATTTCATGAGCCAGTAGAGCCCCCCCCCCCCCCCCCCGACTTAACCCAAAATAGAAGAATGGCCAGTTTGACAAAAAAACAAAACAGCTTAGCTCTGCGCTTGGCCGGATTCAAACAAACCAGCCAACCTGAGCTAACAAGCCAGTTTGGTAGAGAGTGATAGATAGATCTATAGAGTGTTATGGTTCCACAGAGATTTCATATATTAGGTTGGCCCCTAGAAAAATCGGAAAGTAACCCGGACGATTTTCCTGATGTAAAGCTTTTTTGCACATCAATTTTCCCCATCTAAAAGGCTTAGCTAAATGTTTCTTGGTAACCGGTACAAATTGTAAATTTCTAATTTTGTATAGGACACAACAAAATTCAGCCAATGTTTATATCGAAATATAAGCTAATCAAAATTTCCTTTTTTCTCATCTTTTAATGCCTTCTATTTTTATAAGCCGAATACTAGTAGATATCTTTTAGTGTCAATCTATATTCAGGGTTGTCACCAGCCAAAATTTAGTGCCGGGTATAAAATTTTACGAAATCTGCTCAAAATACTGAATCAAAGTTTGCAGTAGTAGCATTTTATAGCTGTTTTAAGGTCAATTTGGCATTTTAGTGCGGGTGGCAAGGCCTATAATTCCTTGAGAGCCGGTTAAGTTTGGCTGAGTGCGGTTGCTGCCGCCCTGGGACGCCCAGCGTAGTGACAACCCTTGCTATATGAAAGGGTTTTAAATGACACACTATTTGGATATCTCAAAAATCTCTTGTTGCACCCTTTAAGTCCGAAAGTGTCCTCACTTTCTAGCGGGATAGCATCAGAACGGTATATTTTACACTATACGATTTATATTTGTTTTTAAATGTTATATTAATTTTGTTTTTGCATTGTAGTAATAAAATTGCAATTCCCCAAAGTATTGACATTTTTAATCATCGAAACCATGAGCCTTAGTAATGCATGTACCTAAACTTGGCAAATTCCATGTGCTCTGTAAGAAATTTGCAAGTTGTCTTCTGTTCGCGTATGGATGGAATTCAGTAGCGCTTGGGAACCTTATGCACTTGTCAGTTCAATCCTGGCCCCGGGATCCCGGGACATAGCGGGGTATATGCCGGGACATAGCCGGGCATGTACAAAAACGTATTGCCCCGCAAGCCGGGATGTTAGCCCGGACTTTGCCGGGAATGTACATTAGCGTGTCCCCGCCCTGCCGGGACAATCATTGATGATCGCTGGACTTTACGCGGAGGTACACGAAATTTTCCCGGCTCCGCCGGGACATAAACCGGGACTTTACGCATTGTCACACCATATGAAACCAGGCTATCAGTGAGGCAGTATCACCCATCAAACTGTATATATCACCAATTTTATATAGCTACCATTGCTGTCCAATCTCTTCCATGTCGTGAAAGGCAAGCTATACAGTAGCACACACTCACGTCGTCGCACGGTCCGAGATCGGCCTATCAACTAATCGAGATCGATATTTTCAACGTAAAATCGCCAGAAAAACATAAAAAACAACAGGAAATGTTTTAAAAAATTAATATCACCTGATGAATCACAAGAAATACTAGAAGTTTGTCTGATTCATTAAATCATAAAATCACCGTAGGCAGTGAAAACTATTTGATATTCTTGCTAAATGCCAGGAATATGTAATTTCATGCTAAAACGCGGGCATTTTAATAGAAATGAAAATATTGAATCTCTATGGAAACCCTAAATGCTCATGAAATAATTCTGTTAGCTTCCAAATACTTCTCAAACTGCGCATGTTCCGATATAAATCAAATTAAATGTAACGCGATTTCCGAACTTGTTTTTGGCAGTGTTATTCCCATTCAAATTTTCCATTTTATCGGGATTATTGCAGTTTTTTGAACCGCCGCGCCGTTCAGCCCAGAGAGTACAGCCTGTCCCGGCTCCTGCGTAATGTCAGCTCAATTTCCCGCAGGCGCGCCGAGCTGATACCCCGGCCCTGGGTCTAACATTTAGAGAACGGGAGGAAATTGAAGATTGCTCAATAATGTAAAAGTATACAAATCCTATTTAATTGCACATATTTCCTTTTTTTATTGGAAAAAAATGTGAAGAAAGATTTAAGTAAAATTGAAAAAAAAAAAAAAAAAAAAAAAAAAAAAAAAAAAAAAAAAAAAAAAATAACCATTTAATATTGATAGTGGGTTGGTTGTCTTGGAATAAAGCTTGTTAACGAAACAGTTTTTTCAATCAAATATTACTAACGTGTCTTTTAATTGAAAAATTTTACCCAAACTACTGTTTTTCTCATTTGGTACCAGTATAGTATTACAACTGTTTTATGCACGTTTTTCGCTTTGTATCTTTGGCAATAATTGCAATCCTCATGCATTCCAACAACGATGCTTGAGTGCCTCCCCCTGGGCAGAGTCGGAATATATTGATACCCACTGACAGAGTACGGCATGAGGCATATATTCAAGTTTATTTTAAGCAAGTCAGCTATCACAGAGTAGGCCGACAAAACGACACTCACCATGATGATCTGGTGTTTTGCTGAAGTTTCTGTTGTCAGATATGCTGCAAGTTCAGTTTAGATATTACTCTTCTATGTTTAGGTGGTCAATTATCGCCGTGGATTAATGTGGATTTTTTTTAACAACCCAACAAACGAGGTTTGGTTTCTCATCATACTCCGATGTGGTGAAATTTTTCGGCTCGGTTCTGACACTGGCGATCCAAAATGTATAGCATGATTTTATATGCTCGACTTTTGTCGCATAGCCGGGACCGGGATTGTACAGAGTTTTAAAACAGTCCCGCCCCCATTGGCCGAGCCCGAGAATATACGGGGATTATCACACCGAAGCCCGGCTAGTAGGGGCCGGGAATAGCGGGGATGTACAAAAATATAAGCCCGGCTACCAGGGATTTTGTGCTACTTTAGCGGGGACACAGGGGGGTGTCACGACAGCAAAATGTACATTCCCCGCTAAGTCCCCGCTAGTCCTGGACCCCCAGGGCCGGTATTGACATTGACAAGTGCATAGTTCTGCTAGGCATACTCCACATGAGCCTTTACATGTTGTGTCATAAAGGATGTGAGTTTATGCAAAACCCATGGAAATACCTTTCCTCCTGTTTAACCAGCATTAGCAGCCATTTCAAAAGAGGCCAACTTTGGTCAGACTGCAGACGAACAAAATACCAAAAGCAATTCAGAATCGAGTTGATATGTTCCTTAGATAAAAAGTAACCTTTTGAATAGTTGAATCGCCAACTTTTGTCTAACAACAGTAGAAATCCATCATTTTTTCCGGAGAACCAACTTCTCATGCAGAAGTAATTGTAGTCACAATTTTCGTCAATTTTTATTTCTAATCTTAAGTTTTTTCACATATGTCATCGCATTATAAGATCTCAAGTTGTGTTTGATAGTGAAAACAGGGATACTCTCGTACATTTAGGATTTTGAGAAATGACAAAGTTGAGGTAGGTAACAGGGGAAAAGGTATTCAATGTGTTTTGCATAACTTCACACCGGAAATGACAACATGTTAAGACATAATTGGAGTTACATTGTATGCTTAGCAGACTACTGGGAAGCCGTTACTTCCAAGATTGGAACCTCGGGTCTGACATTATTTTTATAAATTGTTTTTGTTTTTTTTTTTTTTTGTTGTTCGGAAGTAACCGTAGTATACCGCCCCAAAATATTCCTTTTGACCAATCACGCACTCGTCATGAACATTAAAAGGGGGCATAACAAGAGCTTGTGTGATTGCCACTGGCACTGATAAACTTGTGCTGTTGTCATGAGTGATATTACAGGGATTAAGCAGCGTATTGCGAGAGAACTCGAAAAAAATGTGGAAATGCAAATTTTTTTAAACTTAGAAAATCAGGGAATAAGAGTACAATTCCATATAATTGCTGTAAGGTAGAAACAACCAACATATATGAAAAAAATTAAAAATTTGAGGAAATTTGTCATACCGACTCCTGTAAATAGACATACAGCGATGGCGTCTCAAATCACACTAAATAGCTGATGTGGTTTATCACGTACATATAACCAAGATCAATAACATTTGTGTTTGAAGGTCAAACGTATTGTTGCATGGTCCACAATATCGCTCTTAAAAATCTGGGATATTCCCGGGAAAGGCTTTTGTGATCTCAGTCGAATTTTGAAAAGGTACTCTGCCGTGTCTTTAATACACAGATTTCAAGCCACCACTGCAGGTTATGTTCCGCATATCCATGCCAGTAACAAAAATATCATATGAATTTTGATGATTTTTTCGGTCTTTCAGATTCCAAATCGCTGCGTATCCCTTTATCCAGCCAATCGGTTTAGTTAGAATCGCTTGTTTACGCACACCAGCTTGATACAGGCAAATACCACAGAATTATTTTTGACAGCACTTACTTGTTTTTGCGCAACCAAGTAGCACTATAATAAACCCACAACTAGTTTTCAACTTGTAATGCTGTCCTACACATGTTCAGCTTTCACGTAAGCATTGATAGTCATTGGTACACATTTCTTCTAGCAGCCTAGATAACGGGCTATCTAATCGGAAAATGCCTGAGCACCCTCAGGGCTAACACGTGTTTTAAAGCCACAGACTTGAATTTAGATAGGAGTAAATGCTGGCCTAATTTTGAAACAAATCGTCTCTAGAGAAGCATGCTTGATTTTCTGTTGATGAAATGTTAAACTAACCGTCGCATTTCATGTTTCAATTTACAGTCTAATTAATACACATGTACCCACATCATGATAACTTGGCCAGAGTACTAGGTTAGGCATGCAGACTAGGCATACTCCATAATATAATACTAATAATAATAATAAGCATTTATAAAGCGCCACCTATCTAGGCAGCCTATTCGAGGCGCTGAAACAATAAGATACCTAAACAAGCAAAAGTTACAAATGACAGAATTACATGTCGCCTGAAAATATGTCTACTTGAGTAGAAAACAAAAATGAAAATGCATTCATGAACATATAAGAAGTGGAATCAAAGGCATCAAGTACAAAAAAAATGAATACAAATTAAATATCATATGCAGACTGGAACAAATGTCTTAAGCTGATTTTTAAAGTCCATTTATAGAAACACAACAACGAATGTCCATGGGAAGAGAGTTTCATAATTTAGGAGCACAGAAGAAAAACGCCCTATCATCCCAAGGGAGGATGAAGTTCTAGGATCGTCAGCAAAAGGTTATCAGAAGATCTGAGAGAGCGGCTTGGTATATATGGGTTGAGAATTGCTTATATAAGAAATGGAGCCAGTCCTTAGCGATTTCCATGTTGAGCAAAGAGGATTTTGTAAACGTGCGTTGACGGATGGGTAACCAGTGAAGCTGTATAAGAGTTGAAGTTATGTGATCATACTTGCGAGTTTTTTGACAACACGAGCAGCTGCATTTTTGTTCCCGCTGAAGTTTTACAAGGAGAGTATTTGAAATTCCATATAAAAGTGCAGCTCCATTGTCCAGTCGGAAGTGACGAGTGCATGAAATGAGAATTGTGCTAATAGTCTGACAAAATTTTACGAATTGAGCTAATGTTCCGTATTTGAAAATATTCAGACTGACATAACTTTCTTTACATGTTCATCCATTGTCATATTTTCATCAAGAATAACTCCTAAATTCCGAGCAGAATGGCAGACTGAATTTGGCATTACAATTTGAATATGATTATCTTTGATTAGACTTTGCAATTCGCTTTTTTAAAGGTTGTGAACATGATAAAAAGTTTCATCGTTGTCATCATTGAGTTTAAGTTTGTTTGCTGTCATCCATGCTTGATATCGCAAACACAATGTTAAATTTTTGATCGCACAATTGATTCATCATTAGAGGATTATGTCCTAAGAAAAAGAGTTGTGTATCATCTGCTTAGAGGTGCACATTTAGTCATGTTTACGTGCAATATCTGCTATTGGGCGTGAATAGATGATGAAAAGAGTGGTCCCAGCACTGATCCCTGGGGCACTCCAAAAAGAAGATGTGTAGTGCAGACAAAGTCCCCGTTAATGTTAACAGTTTGCATTTCTATCGCTGAATGGTAAGCAATCCACTCAGAGCACTGCCTTCGACACCTAATGACCTCCAGACGACCAATTTTTTTTTTTTTTTTTTGTTTGTTTTTTTGTTTTTTTAAAATACCGTGGTCCTATGGTGTCAAATGCTGCAGAGAGATCCCAATATACCATAAAGCCGCCACATTTTTCAAGAGAACATCAATATATCATTCTGCACTCTCACTACTGCAGTTTTCAGTCCCATGATCTTTTGTAGGCAGTTGAAATGGCTCAATTTCTATGTTTTTTGACAGGTATTCAGTCAGACGAGAAGCACCGACTTTCTCATGATTTTCCGACACCAAACTTAGATTTGATCAGGACGAAAATTGTTGAAGTTATTTTGAATCCAATTGAGGCTTTGTGAGAAGTGGTGTGACTAAGGGCATGTTTTTGAAACAGTTTGGAAAATGCCGTATCCAGTGAGCTATTGACGATTTTTGTGATGACTGGCAACAATGTCTAAGTGAACTTAAGCTCCAAGCAGGCAGTGGATCGAGATCGCATGACTTTGATGGAGATGATGTTATCACAATTTACGAACTTCAATCCTGAGACGCGGTGTTAACACATTTAGAACATAGTCGCAACTTCGATTGTTAGATTTGGTCAAACAAGTAAATGGGTGTTTATATCGGAGCTATCAGGCTGCAACGAATTCTAACTTTCCTTAGAGGTGAAGAAATTGTTGCAGGATTCATAAGTTCTTCCACACATCACAAAGAGGTACTTTTGGCTTCCCTTTTTGATGGAGCACGGCTTCTACAACCTTTAAACATTTTTTTCTGATCTTTGTTGGGCAGTCTTCTATTTTTATGATAATACGAGCGTTTGGCATCTTCCAACCCTGTGTGACAAGCAACGCTTGCTGTTTAAACAGGTCGCGATCAATTTCCAACCTTGTTTTTCTCCAACGCCGTTCAAGCTGCTTGCGTTTTCTTTTTGCCTCAGCCATTCAGGACTTAACCATGGTTTATCGGACGTATTTGTGATGGTGCAATTCATAAGTGGGGCAATGCTGGTTGAGAATACTCTAAAGTTGATCAATCTGCACAAGTAAGTTTCTCAAGATCAGATTCCGGATTACTGAATAAATCTGACCGTGTAATGCCCATTTCAAAGTCATGGTGGTTGATGGTCTTGAATTGCGATTGAAATACGCTGTTTTTGGCTGCACAGGCTTTGCAATGTTTTAGCTTGCAGTGAATACGCCATGTGTCAGATAACAAGGTTGGCACATGGGCCGAGTTGACGAGATTATCACAAGATCGAGTTACATGTATAACCAGATCCAGTGTGTCCATTTATGTGCGTTGGTTCGTGATGACTGCAACAATTAAATGATTCTAGGATATCTTTTCAGTTTTTATTCGCTCGGTGTCATCTGCTACATCCCAGTGGAAATTAAAATCCCCACAACAAGTAGTTTTTACATGATGACGCAACAAGCCTGGATAAATATTCGAAATTCAATCAAAAAACATACGTGGAGTCGACTTATTACTTTTTACTATAATTTAGCGATAATATATGAACCAGTTTCTGGTGAGAAAGTTCCTTTGAAGTTAAATCACAACAAGACTTTCAAGGTGGGACGCATTGAACACTTACATTCTTTTCGTTTGATGGAATCCTTGTGAATTATCGCAACACCACCTCCATTCTGTTACTACGGGGAACATGGAATAACGTAGCCAAAGGATTGATATCTCCCATAGCCTTCTGTTCTATCAGAATTATAATCCAAGTCTCTGTTAAAGCAATGATGTCAAAGTTTGTTCAAGAAAATAATCACTCAGCACTCAGTTTATTTCAAATGACTTTGCATTTAAAACACAGAAAGTCTTGAGTTGCTTCCTTTGAAGGAGTTAACATTTGCGACATCAAGCTCGAGCTTCTCAAATTGCTTAATTTCATTTTGCATTAGTTGGATGTCAAGCGTATAATAATTTCCTACGGCCACCTCTTTTACGACGAGGTATGTGGCAACGATGGTTAATTCCTATATCCTTGATGTGATTCCATAGATCAGTTGGAAGCAGTTGGCAGTTTGTTTGTTGTATGTTATTCGATCCAGAAGTTGATCACGACTGTAAGAAACTATGGTTTGTTTGACAGAGAGAGACTGCGGATCTTGCTGATTGTTGTTATTTTGACACTGTAGGTCCTGGTTTTTGGAGATTGATGTCACCAGACATCAACAATTCAAGGGGAAAAGTTGCTGTAGTATTGGCATAATCTTAATTCTAGTTTTCAGAAGTTTACTGGTGCACGATTAAGGTGAAACTTTCTATATCCATGGTTGTATTCTAATGTATGATAGGGCCTATCTACATAGTAGTGATCTGTAGACAAGCAAGTTGGTATTGGTTCAGAGATCAGTATGATTATAAGAAATTTGGAGAGTATCCATTTTGCAGGTTCAAGTAGGTATTGTTTAACACAAAGACAAGTGAGCTCATCCCAGTAGGTAAGCAAAGTTCATGAGTCATAAAGTGTCACTATTCATGCTGACGATAGAATATGCAAATGTAGGTAAGTCCCTGTTAAAGCAGAAAAATCAATACAGTAATTGTAGTTGACTATATACACTGTTTAGTAAAATCCATGTGCAACTTGAAGATGATACAAATATGATGCCATAAAATACATCAAAAGTTCAGAATCAGCAATCAAAAATTGTCCAGTAGATTCCAGGGATAACTATCCATAGGCAGTTAATTTTCCAAAGCAAGAAAAGAAAACACGTAGATCCAACAGAAACTTAACAAAAACAGTAGACAGGTGAGGAGGTTGATGCACCAACTTGGTTGTTTTTTTTGGGCCCTTGACAATCATAGCCATAGCACTTCAAAAATATTTTTTACATACAAGAAGTCCAATCTGCAGTCTGCACTTATTGTTCCATGCGGTAATAAGAATTCTGATTGAAATCTGTATTTAAACGGTGTGACCAACAAGAGATTTCGAGCCACAAATATTGTGTCGTATACAATTTTTGTACCAAAGAAACATTTTTGAGTTATCCTTCAGATGGAGAGATTTTGATGTGAAAAGTTTATAGGGCACAATCAGTACTATATTTTTTTTAGGGATACATCCGGATATGTGAAATCTCTTGTTTCACCTTTAAATTTAAATTACCGTTTTATTTGCATACAGACATTCAAATGCGTCTTCAATCAGCTTTGTAGACAGTATCAGCAGTGAGCCATTAACCCTGACCTGCAAGCAAGCCGCAGCGCCCTTTACATCTTATATCAGAAAGCCATCCATAGGAGAGGCAGAGGTGGTGGTATCCATGGTATAGGTAAGAGGAAAGGATGTGGATGCCAAGCAATATGGAGACGAAAAGAGGGAGGTGTGGTGGTTAGAAATGTCGATGAATGTGAAGGGCTGTTTACAGTGAGAGAAGCAACTGGTAAGTAAAGGTAAAGTTACAAAATTGGCATCACTTGTAAGGTATAGAGAAGTCGGACTACAATAGCGCTTGGAACCTTCCCATTCTGCCACAGGGCCATCGGCCCTGCAGGGAGCTGCCAATGCATGGAACCTCCAGATAAATGCAAAGACACTGAATATCAACCACATGAGCAAATTACTGTACATGATCCATGGGTTGCTTGTCAATTTTATGTACAGAGATTACCTGTTATGATAAGAAAAGGAAGCAAACTGTGATGCATTATGGGAAGGTTTTCAAAGTGCTGTTGGGACTCCACACAGAAGCATTTCATACCACTGGTATAGATGAAAGGCAAAACTGGTGCATAATGGGAAGGGCTTCATAGATGCTGTTGGGACTACACACAGAATCATTTCATACCACTGGTATAGATGACAGCAAAACGCGTGCATTATGGGAAGGGTCTCATAGCTGCTGTTGGGAGACTACACACAGACAAGCTTTCATAGACAGGGTTATAGATGAAAGGACAAAAAATGGTGCATTATGGGAAGGGCGTTCGTTAGCTGCTGTTGGGAGTACACACATAAGCATTTCATTTGTGTGTTTACCAACGGGATAGAGAAGGCAAAAACTGGTTGCCTTATGGGAAGGGGAAGGGCTTCATAGCGGCTGTTGGTACCTACACACAGATGAAGCAGTTTATACCAATGGTATAGATGAAAAGGCCACCAAAACTGTTAGTGCATTATGGGAAGGGCTTCGTAGCTGCTGTGGGATACACACAGATAAGCATTTCATACCACTGTATGATGAAAGGCAAAACTGGGCATTATGGGAAGGGTTTCATAAGTGACTGTTGGGACTACCACAGATTTAAGCATTTCATACCACATGGTATAGATGAAAGGCAAAACTGGTGCAGTATGGAAGGTCTTCATTGCTGATGTTGGGACTACACAAAGATAAGCCTTTCATACCACTGGTATAGATGGAAGGCAAAATGGTTGCATTATGGGAAGGCTCATAGCTGATGTTGGGGGACTACACACAGTAAGCATTTCATACCACTGGTATAGATGAAAGGCCAAAACTGGTGCATTATGGGACGGGTTTTCATAGCTGCTGTTGGGACTACACACAGATAAGCATTTCCTACCACTGGTATAGATGAAAGGCAAAACTGGTGCATTATGGGAAGGGCTCGTAGACTGCTGTTGGGACTAAACCCAGAAGCATTTATTCCACTGGTATAGGAGAAGGCCCAACTGGTGCATTATGGAAGGGTTTCCTAGCTGCTGTTGGGACTTCACACAGATAAGCATTTCATACCACTGGTATAGATGAAGGCCAAAACTGGTGCATTATGGGAAGGGTTCGTGCTGCTGTTGGGGACCTACACACAGATAAGATTTAATACCACTGGTATAGATGGAAAGGCAAAAACTGGTTGCATTATGGGAAGGGTTTCATCGCTGCTGTTGGACTACACATAGATAAGCATTCATACCACTGGATAGATGAAAGGCCAAAGGGTGCATTATGGGAAGGGCTTCGTAGCTGGCGTTGGAGACTACACACAGATTTAAGCATCTTTACCACTGGTATAGGAAAGGCAAAACTGGTGCATTATGGAAGGGTTTTCTTTCATAGCTGCTTTGGGACTCACACAGATAAGCATTCATACCACTGTAATAGATGAAAGGCAAAATGGTGCTAAAATTATGGGAAGGGTTCGTAGCTGCTGTTGGGACTAACAAAATGATAAAGCATTTCAGACACGGGTATGATGAAAGGCAAAACTGGTGCAAATTATTGGTGCATTATGGGAAGGGTTTTCATAGCTGCTGTTGGGACTAACATAGATAAGCATGTCATACCATGGTTAGATGAAAGGCAAAACTGGAGCATTATGGGAAGGGCTTCGTAGTGCTGTTGGGACTAAACACAGATTTTTAAGCATTCATACCACGTATAGAATTGAAAGGCAAAAATGGTGCCATTAGGGGAAGGGGTTCATAGCTGCTATTGGGCGGATACATGGGTTGGCTTGTCACTTGTGTATACAGAGATTACTAGAAAAGAAAGGCAAAAACTGGTGCATTATGGGAAGGGTTATAGCGTCTGTTGGCCGACATTATACATATAGATTAGCATTCATACCTCTTTTTCTGAGAATTTCGACAATTTCCATCTAATTTGGGCAGATTTGAAAGTAGTTCAAGACTACCTGGAGCAAATCACCAAGAAATTTTCAAATTTTCCCCTTGGGTGGGACGAATCGGGAATTTTCCCCCGCTGGATTGACAGCCTTATAGTAACACCAATGGGTATATACTGAAAGCAGGAAGAACATATATTACCGACTCTGTCTCACGAAGTTGATTGGATAAGGGACAAATCCTTACTCAACTGGCGGGCATTTCCGTCCGCCCGGTTCGTGCAGGTCAATTAATCTGGTTTGCTGCAATTACTTAATCGGATTAAATCGATTCAGAAGATGAGCGGATTAAAGAACCGCCTGGAACCGGGCAGAACCGGAAAATGCCCGACGGTTGAAAAGTATTGATTTGGTCCCAACATTTGTTTTCCGTTCACACTGCTATCCTAACCTGTAAAGCACATGTTCCGAAAACTTTATTCCTATTTATTTTTTTTTTTGCATGAATGCCTGTAATATGTACGGACTGGCTTGCCATACTTCTGTGCTTATTGATAATTTGTGACTCTTACTTTTGCTCCGACATGTTAGTCAAAAAAAACCCTACATTCAGATAAAAAATATTAAAATAGTTAAGAATTGTTTAATTGCTCAAATGTTTGCTAGGGTTATAAAGAAGGATAAAACAGGCCTTTCATAAAACTTCATTGGTGTTTATTTGGACTTATAGAAGAAGTTACGCCTATTTTGCTGAGAGACTTAAAATTCCTTGTTGGCCGATTTTGAGCAAACAAAGCTGCATCGCTTACATAAGTAACATGGTCTTCGGCAGTTATTTGAGTACAAACATTTACACCAAATTAATTGGTAAACACTGAAGGTGGGAGATAGTAATTGAAGGATTATAAAAATAATATCCGAGAGACAAAAGAAATTGCTGAGTGAAAAAATGTTCACTTTCCCAAATAAGAAAATTCAAATAGGCTGGTGTAAGACCACAGTTTATTTGGTCAACAAGATTTCAATGTTTTAACCTACAACGAAACCTGGGACTGGGAGCAAAAGTGAAACGCATAGAACGTTTTGTCTTTCGTCTTGAAACACAGCAGTGCGATATTGAATTTTAAGTTTTATTTCCTGATTTATTTTAGCAGACAACGTCAGCTTTAGTTCTTCTCGCAATTTATGGCGCTGAGTATAACTAGTATTTTGTGCAAATAATTACCTTAGAGATGTAAAAACAAAAATTGCTGATCATTGTCATTATTTTCGTGAACTGAGTCATTGAAATGGAGTGGTTTTCAATAACTGACTTTTTATGATTGAACAAATCCCGGTAATTTATTTTTTAAATGATATTTTCTTCAAATATGTTACACACTAGACCAGTTTATTCAAACGGATATGTTTTTGTCGAGACAGAAATCGATACCATCTGAATTTTGCATGTGTGAATTGTATTTGCTATAATATGTTATGGCATACGTCGGTGTCAGTCTCTCCGCTTGTATGGCTAAAATCGGCCAAACGTGATTTTTAGGGTTCTCTCAGCAAAAATTGACATAGTTTCACCCTGAACCCAAGCAGAAAGACACCAAATAAAAATCTTGATTAGCCTTTTATTCTCTCTAAACAAAACCAAAGCAGACATTGAAGCAAAAAGAACGTTTTAAACTGTGAAGAAAAAATTTTCTTGAATGTAGGGTTTTTATTGACTCAACACTGTAGATCCTTGGCCTGGATTGTGAATGGGCAGTGATTCTAAAGTAAAACCCAAGCGTGTTGCCTTCTCCAGTAGCCGCTGCCAATGGGTTGTGTGTGTTGGTGCAGCTGTTCACCACAGTTAATATTCTACTGGATGCCATATTATGTGCTGTATGATTATTGACCTCTTTACTTTTTGATCCTAGATCCTTGGCCTGGATCTGAATGGTGCAGTGATTCTAAAAGGAAACCCAAAGAGCGTTGCCTTCTCCAGTAGCCCTGCCAATGGGTTGTGTGGTTGGTTGCAGCTATGTCACACAGTAATTGTTCTAACTGGCTTGCTATAAACTTCTGTGCTGTAATAGTGACCTTATTTTTGATCCTAGATCCTTGGCCTGGATTGTGAATGGTGCAGTGATTCTAGAGGTAAACCCAAGAGTGTGCCCTTCGCCAGCTAGCCGTGCCAATGGGTTGTGTGTGTTGGATGCAGGCTGTGTCACACAGCTATGTTGTTAATGGCTTGCCAATTCTGTCTGTTTGGTACAATTTGTGACCTTACTTTTATCCTAGATCTTGGCCTGGATTGTGAAGGGGCAGGGATTCTAGAGGTAAAACCAGCGTGTTGCCTACTTCAGCTAGCCGCTGCCAATGGGTTGTGTGGTGGTGCAGCTTATGTCAACAGTAATAGTTTTTAATGGAATGTAGACTTCTGATCTGTTATTACTACCTCACTTTTTGATCCTAGATCCTTGGCCTGGATTGTGAATGGGTTTGCAGTGATTCTAGGGTAAACCCAAGCGCTGTTGCCCTTCTACAGTACCGTGCCAATGGGGTTGGGGTGTTGGTTTGCAGCTGTGTACACAGCTATGTTTTTACTGGCTTGCCATACTTCGGTCCTCTATTGATAATTGGTGACCTCTACTTTTTTATCCTAGATCCTTGGCCTGGATTGGAATGGTGCAGTGATTCTAGAGGTAAACCCAAGAGTGTTGCCCTTACTCCAGTAGCCGCTTGGGGGGGGCCCCAATTGGGTTGGTGTGTTGGTGCAGCTATGTCACACAGTAATATGTTTTTAATGGGCATTCGTGCTATACTTCGGATCTGTATTTTACTGACCTTACTTTTTGATCCTAGAATCCTTGGCGGATTGTGAATGGTGCAGTGATTCTAGAGGTAAACCCAAGCGTCAATGTTGCCCTTCTTCGCAGGTAGCCTGCCAATGGGTTGTGTGTGTTGGGGCAGCATGGTCACACAGTAATATGTTTGACTGGCTTGCCATACTTCGTGCTGTATTCATCATTTACCTCTTTAATTTTTGATCGTAGATCCTTGGCCTGGATTGTGAATGGTGCAGTGATTCTAGGGTAAACCCAAGCGTGTTGCCCTTCTCAGTTAGCCGCTGCCAAAATGGTTGTGTGTGTTGGTGCAGCTTGTCACATGGAACATATACCAATGAGCCTCATCGGAATTATTAGAGAAAAGAGGTAGTAATGGTTATGACATGAAAAATTTGTTAGCAATAAAAACAACTTGCAGAAGTGCAAATGGCCATTGGCATGTCCGCATGCAGAAGTTCACGTTGGACATTGGCACTTCCGCATGTGGATCTTGGCAGTACTAGGGTTCAAATTTGTCTTTTTGTTTAGTTAGTAGTTAAACCAAAGTTTAATCCGGTTTTGTACCGTCATCGGGGGTGGCGGATTCACCTCACACGCAGCAATATGCTGTTGTGTGGGGATTTATTGGAGCAAAACGATAACATTTTTTTTTGGGTACATCCTCGAACGTGAATATTTTGCATACAAATTATGATGACTCAAAAGTGAAAGCTACCTCCAATTCTTATCCATATTACCTGTGGGACTATACTTGGTCAAAGATAGGTAGTACTTACTACACGGGTTTTCACGCATATTCTGTTTGACCGCTATGATATGTCATTTTTTCCAGCATTATAAAGTTGGAGTTGGAGTAATAGATGATGCAGCAAGTTGAGAAAAGCACAATATGACTGACCACTGGATGTGTGATTTCGATACATTGCCGTTTGTCAATTACAAATGACCTCCGACCCTATTGCTATGGTGCTGGTCTGAGCAGACTCGCCGAGATCCTTGTTGGTGTGACTTTAGATAAATCACATCGTCTTCGGTGTAGTAATTGGGAAGCAATTCGGTTGACTTCGCTGGAAGGCAAATGGACTATGCCACGAATGATGCTGTCATGCTGTAGCCAATATTTTTTGAAATTATGACCCCAACATGGTGTACAGGTGTTGATTTAGACTCACTAGTCTGGTCAAGTGTTCTTCCATTTGCCAAGGAAGTGTAGAAGTGGAAGTTCAATGTGAAAACCATGTGTCATTATCTGGAGACAACCGACGGCATAGCAAAACGCAATACACGCAAAATAACTGACAAGTGGCGTACAAAGCCTCTCAGTAAAGCGTATAAAGCAAGACAATCGATTATGTACCACAACTGCAAACTCCTAGCCCCAGATGGTACCTTTGGTCTTGTGTAGGAAAGAACGCAGAGCTGCTGATTTGTACAAGACATTGAGAAATCGTGCGAGGAACGCTCCAGGTTCGCTTGAAGTTTGAGCCAAGGAGATGCCGGACCAGATAGGGAGTATTTACTTGATGGAAAAAAGAGAACAGATGGGGGTTTGTGGAAGAGAGGATAGTTACATTCGGAAAAGAATTGTACACATGAGTACCAAGAGGTAGGAAAAGTTGGTGAGATATGAATACAGAAGACACCGCAAAGATGGCACTAGACCAGGGCCGTAGGCAGGATTTATTTGGAGGGATGCGGGACCTTGTAAAAAAGTGGAGTATTTTTTTGGTAAATTTGACCTAACCCCCTAAAGTGGTCCCTTTATCAACTCTGAATACATGTACTTCATTACCAAAAAAGTGGACAGACTTGTCAAAATTTATCTAAATTTTTTTTTTTTTTTTTTTAAATTCAGAAAAAGTGGACCTTCACTAGAAGATCAAGACAACAAACATAAATCCTAACAAAAACACAACTAACATTCCTGAACAGGTGTTTGCTGCATTCAGAATATTATGTTGTGATGGTAATTTTGATCGAAGGATATTAGTTTTAACATATCTATCCAGGGAGTTGCAAAAACAATGTAATTTTCTTATAGAGATCTCTTGATTACAATATATACTTGACATTAAAGGTGCAAGTTCTGATCGTCTTTGGGATTAACCCCTGATTTACCTGGAAGTAGTGTCGATTTCTGTTCATAAAATGTTGGAATCCTGACCATAATGACATCAGTAGAATTAAAAAGGTGTTTTTAATGCAAAGGTAATAGCTCTAATGTCCATTTTTATGAGAACTGTATATTGTTGTTAATATGATGTAATACTTGCAATGTCGAGACGTTTGTGCATTTAAAGTTCGGAAAAGCAAACTGAGTTTGCTTTTTAAAGTAACAGTAAAAGAAGAGGGGCCTGGATCCATAAAAAGTAAGGAAATGATTTTAAAAGGTTGGTAGAAATTTCAGAAAACTCAAATGTGGTTATTTAGGATTTATTTATTCATCGGCCCATTTGTGAGTAACAATAACTGTGTAATGTCTTTCTGATTGTTTATTTGGCAGACATTTTCCAGAATATCTTAAGAACCATGCTCTCATGATGTCCTTCTTGTGTGTCTACAATGCCACCAGAATAGCTGGTCTTATGACAGCACCCAAAGACAGATGCTAGTGGAAGAATACAATGCACCTCTAATCTTGTAAATTGCCGTTGATCCCGGATGCATGAAAAATGCAAAGTTCGCTCTCATGCTAAAGGTTTGCTACGCCATCTGAAAAAAACTAATGCTCTTCCAGAAGAAAGAGTCAAGGAATTGAAAAGACTATCAAAGATTTTTATGCAAGTTGATGAAATAACGCAAGAGCTTTTGGATGAAGCCGCCCCAGCTGCAAACTAGGAAGCCTAATAAGGACTTCAATGGTTCGCATGGTGAAAAGGTTGTCATGGCGATCATGGAAAAAAAAAGAAGGATGTGAGGGGGGGGGGGGGATGGTGACGTTTGAGAGGAGATGGAGGCAGCATTTGTTGAGTGTATGCAGCCTGAGTTTTTACCAGAATTGTGGTCTGTTGGATCATGTGCATGAGAGTGTGTTGGGAGATTGAAGGATTTGAAAAAGGGACTTAAATGGATGGTTCAGAAAAACAGTGTGGGATGCAAATGTTTGAGAGACAAAATGAAACAGGTTCTGTAAAACATTTTTTTAATGTGGAAAAGGACATCAAGGTACAATTGCCATTGATCAAGGGGGCTCAAGACAAAGGACCATTTAGGCAACATGACCAATAATCGGGAATTAATTTTCTACACCGGTATATGAATGCTTTTTCATGCCACTTTTGTTATAGAAATGAGTCACTCTTTTCCTTTAAATTCACTAAATTTATTGCAAAGAAGGCTAATTTCTCAAACTGAAGACGAAAATTAAAAAATTGATGAAAACCATCTAATTTTGAGAGGGACAAGGCAAATTTAATTTAAATTGCTAAAAGTTCTATTATAGCTATGGTCCTAATTCCAGACTCTCAGAGACTGGTGTCTCTACCTAAAGTGAGAGTCCCTCATGAGTGGTTGTGGCTCTTGATCTACAATTTCTTTTGCTACAAAGGGAAGCTTGATAGTTCAAAAGAACTGGGATCAAATTTATGTTCAAACTTGTACAAAGTTGTAATGTCATAAATGAAAGCTATGGTGACAAAATTCAAATTGATTTTGTTTTGGAAGTTGAAGTTTGTCAAATCAAGGAATATATTGACAGATTACTCTAATGGTCCATATATACTTGCCCTGCACCATTGCAGTGCAGTGAGAATGGATGACAACATCTCCGACTCAAAACAGCAACAACCAGTTCTAATTGCATTGCCTGTTGTCTTTGTGAGTCACAGATGTTTTCACCCATTTTACTGCACGGCATTGCAGTGCAGTGACGTATGATGGCCTTAAGTGAAGTTCTCGCAAGAAATTATATGAGGCCATATACAAGCACATACTAAAAGCAATCAAATCCACATTCCGAGTTTGAATATTCTGTAATGGCACTAAAAGGAAAAGTGGCTTTTCTGTATTTTTATTGACAGTTAATTTTACTTGCTATTTCACAAAAGGAATATGATGTCACTGCTACCATCACTTAGGAGCTATGATCACACATACATTATTGATTTGGGCAGAGTGGGACTAGCAGGATGAAGCTGGAAATCACTGATCAATTACTCAAAGTTATATAATTCTGACCGAGCTTCCTTTTGGGTGGAAAATTTACTAGCATCAAAATATTTTGCCCCCCCCCCCCCCCCCCCCCCCCCCCCCCCCCCAGGTTAGTTAAATCTTGATGAAATTCTGATTTGGTTGAAAATATAAACTCTTAATGGACTTTTAGGATTTGTGGATATTAATTGCTAAAGCATGTGATTGCATATGGCCTCAATTAGACTTTTTTTTGTGAGACCCCCACCTTAAGCATTTTCATTAGGCATGTGGATTACATTGCCTGTGTTAGTTATTATGCTCATTTAGCCCAAGGATTACTGTTCACTGCCAAAAGGTACGAGCCTATTGAATTAAAGACGCTTCAGTGCTCCATCCAAAGAGTCAATGGCGTATGCATAAAAAGTAGTAAATACTATTTACTTAAAAATGTAAAAAAAAATGTATTTACTTCAATGTATAGAAATTAATAATGTAGTAAGCTTTTACTCAAGCTTTTACTCTTAGCATTGCTAAACAAACCTTTACTTGAAAAGTAGTAACTTCCATTGATAGAATAAAACCAATATTACTAGAGTTTTCCTAGTAGTGCTTGGAAATCCAGGTAGCTACCAGACGCTACCTTGTCAGTTACTAATAAATATTGCAATTAGGCAGTATGCATCAAAAAAATGTAAAACTTTATAGTGAATAGTAAAAGGAAAAGCATGGCTTGTCAAGTAAAAGTAAAAGAATATGCTAAGTTGGTATGATAACCTACCTTTGATTTCGTAGTAATGCTAGTACTTGCCTAGTATTTACTTATGATTCAGTAAATCCTGTTTTGTGGTCAGAATCAGAACCCTTGCACAAAAGGCATTCAAATCATAGAGATGTCCTTGAGATATGCTTCCCAGTTATCAGACTTTTCATCTGCCACAGCTGTATTGACAATTAAGTTCTTTCTTTTGGTATGCCTTGTGCATGTATGTGGAGGACCACCCAAAAGATGTGAATTAATAACCTTTCCTGTAATTGCCTAACAGTAAATGAGCACAGAATGCATTACTGTAACTCTGATCTTTATAGGTGTTAGGTTATCGACACATATGTATTAGTATACACGAATCCTTTGACCAGTCACAACACCTCACTTGCAGCCATAGGTGGGGTGCATCCTGCTTGAATGAATTCACCCAAATGTTCAGATAAGTTTAAGCTTTGAATTCCTACTTAATCAGGTGGTACAACGACAAAAGATTTGGGTAGGTTTTTGGGTTTGGAATGCCCCCCAGTAATGGCGGATCAATTCTGACCATCATTTGTCTTGCGATTTGTCTATACGGCCAAGGTATCTCTGTAGCTACCTTAGAATTTTCAAAAGCATCTACTATGAAAACTCTAGAATACTTGGTTTTTAATCATACATTGGAGTTTTACTACTTTTTCAAGTAAAAGGTTGTTTAGCAAATGCTAATAAGTAAAAGCTGTTATTAAAAGCTTCTACTCTACCTTTTATGATATACATTGAGTAGTAATAGTATTTACTACTTTTTCAGGGCATACGGACGATAACATAACACCTATAAAGATCAGAGTTACAGTATTATGCATTCTGTGCTCATTTATTGTTTGTTTGAAATTACAGGAAAGGTTAGTCCTCCACATACAATGCACTAAGGCATAACCAAAGAAACCCTAATTTGGTCAATACAGCGTGGCAGATGAAAAGTCTGTTCGATAACTGGTGAAGCATACTCAAGGCTCTAATATGATTTGAATTGGCCTTTTGGCAATGGGTTCTATAGTCTGACGCACAAGGATTTACATTTCATATTATACATATACATACAAAGACTTATAATGCGCCAATCAATGAATATCAAGGCGCATTACAAAACAAGAAAATAACCATAAAAAATTTAAAAAGTACAATTAACCCGGAACTAAATATGTTTTGATGAGCTGTTTGAGCTACTGGTGTGGGGCCATGAGCGAATTTTGGATGGAAGTGAATTCCATAGACGTGGTCCATAAACAGGAAAAGAGTTGGATCACCAGCATGGCGGGTAGTGGGGGTATGACCAGCTATTAATAGTCCGAGAGGAACGTAGATATCGCGACCAGCAACAAGTCCATAGATGAGGGCGAGATTGATGTCATCTTTGAGATATCTAGGGGTCACAGCCCTGTAGACAATGAAAACATTTATGGGTGTTTACTGATTCATAAGAAATACTAGGCAGTACTACATTTACTAGCAAAGTAAAGGTAGTTATGCATCCCAAACATCTAGCTATGCCTTTACTTTTCTTGACAAGCAATGCCTTTTACTTTTTTTACTATTCACTTTATAAGTATTTACTTTTTGTTTTTCATGCTACTGCCCAATATATTTAAAATTGCAAGTGAAGGATACATCTGTAAATTGGTCTTTCAACGCAAATTGACGAAAACAAAAGTCAACAGCAGTGTTCAAAGATATGAATCTCTATTCAATGTGTGTTGTAGTAAAGTGTCTGTACGGACATTACTGACTAAAATCTGATTTGTCCTTATAGGTGCTTTTGGTCCTTATAACTTGTGGTTTATGTAAGGATACCTAAGTCTTTTATCGACACAGCAAATTCTGAATTTTTTGATGATTTTTAGTTTTTCCTTCTGATTTAGCAAATCGCGATAGTGCCTTTTAAAAGTATAAAAAGTTTTATGTATTGGATATTTTCCAACTGTTTCTCATGTAGCATTGACAGTGATACTAGTCATTTTATACTTTAGGGTGTGTAAAAATCGAATTTCTTTGCATAAAATTAAAAAAAAAAAAAATTTAGTATGCATTTAAAGAATCACCCTTTTCTTGGCATGGATAAAAAAGTTATTTCGGATGTAGGCATACTTATGATTTTCAGGTATCTATATAGAGTAAATTCACATGAAAATTAGGCAGTCCAAAATATCATTGAATAACAGATATACGTTAAACAGTAAACAAGGTGAATTTCACCTACACTATTTCAAAGATAAACAGGCTGCATTTGTAGATGCATATTTTGGTGTGAAGATAATCACTCTGCATCGTACAAAAATGAAGGGCTTTCAAACTAATGATTAACAAATTTTTGAGTTAAAACGGCCCCGAACATTTGGGTAGTAGTAGTCAAAGTGTCTAAATTGGCCCAGAAATGGACACTGTGTGTTGAGTGGTGGCGACCACATCTAGCGATGTTTTGGTCATACATCAAAAGCAACATCTTTCTGGGTCTATGAGCAAAGACAGTAACCACGGGTGGGGGCAGGGGGGCGCAATCCCCCCAAAAACAGAACCCTTGCCGAAACCCTTGCCCCCCTTCCAGCCTCACCCAATAACTGATTTTTTACAGTGTCTATGGAGAAAGGACCCAAATTTTCCCCCTCAAAAAAAGCGTTGGCCCCCTTCAAGCCCCCCCCCCCCCCCCTTTTTGCACAGGTCTGGTTACGCACTGCTTATGAAAACAAATTTCTGATAACCAAAATCTCAAGTTGTGGTGGAGTGCAGGGGATGAGGACACAGCAGAGGACACTAACATTTCCAAGAAATTGCTGTATTGTTTTAACTGTTAAACTCAATTGAATAGCTTGAGTAGTGAAGAAATAAATACATTTTCCATCTTGAAGCTATAAGATATTTTTCACAAACATTTGGTAACTCTTATCCCACGAAAAAATATTTCTTGGAGAAAGTTTTGGCCAAAAAGCACTGTGAATTTTTATCTTTTGGCAGACAATGAAATTATCCAAAAAGGGCCGCTATGCTGCAAATCCGATTTTACGTAGCTATGCTAACAGGTCTCTAAAGCTACCTTTTGGTTCTAATATTAATTTGTATAAATTTCCTTTTTGAGTGTGTAAAAGGTCAGTTATGGTGTGAATTAAGCTGAACAAGTGGCCAGATAGAATTAACGTGCTGGTAGATATTTATCGAAATGTGATTCAAAATGTTTTGAACAATTCTTGTACTTGCATTTAGTGCAAGAAATACTAAAATAAAGGATTGCCTATTATTATTTGTTTAATTGTTCAAAGTGAATTTACAGGTACCCTTTACAGTAGAGGTGCCTTTCTTTTACTAATTTTACTATTTAACAAAAATCTGATAGAAAAACCAAAACAAAACATGAACACATTGGTGGTTAGAAAGTTAGAAGAATGTGTAGTATGCTGCCATATTTTGTTCTTTTACAATTAAGCACCCATTGGCGCTGTAGCTGAGCCAGTTGATACTTTGCTCCAAGTCATATTGTTAATAAAAATATGGGATCTATGATAAAGTATTTTATGTCAGCAAGAGTTGCCTTGAGGACCGGATGATGTCTGTATTTGATGAAATGTCACTACATGTATCATATACTGATACAGAAAAATGTAACAACCCATGAACTTCAAACTTGGTAGGATAGTAGTTGATGATGACTCTTGGTGCTATATAGTTTTGCATTCAGATATCTGCTTGTTAATGAATACCAGCAAACTATTTTACATAAACAAGAATATCACTAATCCACTCTACCAAAAATGCAATAACCTGAACTTAAAACTTGGTCAGGTGGTAGACTGTTATAACTTCTGGTGCTGTTTAGTTTGCATCCAGACAACTACATGTGAATGATTACTCACAAGCTGACTGGCATGATTGCGAGAGCTAAAAAACATGATGTTGCAATCCCCTGTAAAATCAATATTGGTTGATCAAAAATTAAGCATACTTTTGCTCATAACATTCAAACTAAACATCCTTCAGTTCGTAAGATTTCACAGGGTAAATGAGAAAAATTGTAGCTTTCTCCGGATACCAAAATTTTGACCACTTCCGGTAAAATCTGGGGTTCTTGGGACGAAGCTATTAGGTTATACACCACTAACCTGGCTGCTGCAAGGGTAAACAAATCTTGGGTGGACTATTTTCTTGCAAGGCATCTGAAAAAAACTGCTTTAAAATGTCTGAAAATGCACTAGTTACAGCCTGTCCCAAAAAAAATGGTACAATCAAAAACCGATTTTTTTAATATTATATCTCAATATAAGTAAGTTGTTTTGTACATCACATTAAAGAAAAAAAGATCAGGCTTTCCAGGATTTTTTGTTTCATCTCATTTGCTTGTTTCAATCGAGAGATAACTCCAGTTTACTGCGGAACATAAAAATCAAGTTTGTGCCACTTTCTGGTTGAGTGAAAACGTTGACAGAATTAAACATAAGTTATTCACACTTGAACAGATATGAAATTCTTTAAAAAGGGATTAACTTCATAAAGAAACTGTAAAAGATATGAAAACAGTTACGTAATGGTGGAAGTTATGATCAGTAAGTTCTGGATTTAAGATAAAGTGAATAACATTCGACATACTGTTGTTTGTTAGAAGAGAACCATGACCGTACAGCAACCTGGAAGAGCCTGTTTTTATGGTCTTGAAGTATCATGAAACGCAAATTCCTACCAACACTCTGATACTTTGCTTCCAAATTCAAATTTTTATTGACTTCAACAATTAGTAAATGCACAAAGATAGTGCAATATTTTTAAATCATTTCTTTGGATATGGGATGTTTATTTTGGTTGCAATTACATTCCTTCTGGCATGATTTTAACAGATACCAATTTTGTAATAATTCAAAGCTCCATTTCATTGACATGCATAAATATGTGTCTTGTTTATATTTTTTGTTTATGAAAAAGTAATTTATCATGTTGAACTGATTATGTTTATTAACTATTAAACCTTGTGTGATAAAGTAGGACTTCCTTTGTTTACATTAATCTGTGTATTTTTCCTTTGTCACGTTGGCATGCTTTTGTGAGCTTCAAAGCAGCGTGGCATAACTTGGCAAAAACTCTGCCCATGCATAATGGCACAAAGCACTTTTGGTATATCGCAGCTAATGCTTATATCTCTGGATTGACAAAGGAATAAGATAAAACAAACACCATTGGAAAGCCTGGTCTTTGTTGTCCCCGCCGAACGATTCGTAACGGGACTATGAAATGAGCACGCCGTCCGTCCGTCCGTTCGTTCCGTCCGGTTCTTCGCGTTCGTCCGTCCGTTCGTCGTCCGTCCGTCGTCTGTGACAAATGTTAATCCATGTTGTATACCATTTATCCTGGAGTTCCTAAGGCGACCATGATGTACTTGTGTGGAAAGAGCGGTTGATGAGTTTCTCGACCTGATTAGATTGTGGCCGTAAAATATTCTAATTAAGTTCTAATTTGCATAATTATGAAATTTTCCTGCAAGGCCCTGTGTACAATTTTTCTGGCGTTCCGTCAGCCGTATATGATGCAACTTTGGTGAAGGAAGCGGGCTGAAGAGTTCTTGACCGGATTAAGATTTGTTGGCTTATTTCGGGCAATGAGTATTCAAATGAGCTAATTAATAGCAAAAATCAGCGTAATTGCTATATTTTTTGAAACGGTCCAGTGGATACTCTAAATTCCTGCACTGCTAATAGCCTATCATGGGCCTATCTTTTTTGCAATTTGAAAGTATTTGATAAATGCGGCTAGGTTCTGGCAAATGAGCTTAATTAAATATGTGCAATTGCTTGTATCTCTGAACAGTACAGTCAGATAGGCAAAATTCCTTCCCTAAATGAGGCCACTATGCTTGGGGAGGGGGTGAGGTGTTGGGAGGTGGGTGTTTGTTGTTGGAAGGGGGTTTGGGGTGTTTGGGGAGGGGGTTTGTTCGGTTGTTGGGGAGGGGGTTCGGTGTTGGAGAGGTGATGGGTGTTTGGGGTAGAGGGTGGGGTGGTTGCTGGGTTTTGGGGATGGGGGTTGGTTATTTTGGGGTGTTTTGGGGAGGGGGCCTGGGTAATTGCGGGGTGTTGGGGTATGGGGATGGGGAGGGTTGCAGGATGTTGCGGAGCGATGAGGTTGGTTGCGGGGTGTTGGGGGAGGGTAATGGCGGTTTGCGGGTTTTGGGGAAATTGGTAGGCGTGTTATAGGGTATTGGGGTAGGGTTGGGGTGTGAGGGTTGTTAAGGAAGGGTTATGGGTGTTCGCGGGGTAGTGTTGGTGGGGCTGAGGGTTGTGGTTTTGGGGATGAAGGTTGGTTGTTGGGAGTTGTTTGTTGTTGGGGAGGGCGTGGGTTTTGCGTGGTGTTGGGAGGGGTTGGATGGGTTCATGGTATTGGGGAGGGGTAGGTATGAAGTTGCCTTTATCACATGTTTAGTGATCGCAACATTCGGCGGGACATATTTACGCATCGCATAAATACGAGTTCGCCTTGTTCTTTAATATTATTCCAATAAGATTGACTTATTTGGAAATTTCATATTTACCTAATTTTTTTTCTGATTGTAACCATTTTTTTGAGACCGGCTGTATTAAGTAAGTGATGGGATTTCATGATTGACATGTAGTATGTTTTCTCAACTAAGTTGGATTTTGACAGTGACTTTGATGCAATTACCTTCACCTCGATTTGCCCACTTCTACTGCAGTGACTAAAATCCTGTGCTGGGCGCATCTGACCGCTGCAAGAGTTGGTATCCCTAAGCTAAAAGAAATTTGCTCACGTGTATTTCAAATTGGTTATTAAGTGATTTTACTTGTAACTTTGGTGTGATATTGCTGTATTTAGTCTGTGAGAGTTTTTATTGTGAGAAACCTGCTCAAAGTTGCCATTTTTTCCATAGACTACTTTGTACAGTTGTGGTGTATAACATTAATGATATGACCAAGGCCCTGCTAAAGACCCTTCGGTGATCCCTTGAAGAGTGGCCATTACAGTGATATCAAATCACCCTGATAATGATATATATGTTTAAAAAGTAAAGTCAAGTTCTGGTGCCGACAATCTCGTCGCTGAGTGCCCATCTCTCTTTTCCTTAGTTGTTTGGCCAGACTCCTCCCCATTATTTTTTGCTGTGGGGGGTTCGCCACTCCTCCCCCGCAACAGCGAGTCTGTTACTTTCCCAGCATTGAATATGCTGGTACCCATTTATACCCTGGGTGTAGAGGATTAATTTAGGTAAAGCTCCTTACTCAAGGGCACAACTCGTTGCGTATTGGTAATCGACCCACAACCTTTGGATTGTTTGGCGGGACGAGCGACCAATCCACTGAACCACATGTGCCCTCACAATATATATTGTAGAACTATTTTTTACAACTCTAAGGCGTGACCGGGAGAGCCATATTCTTACTTCCTTTTTCCTTTGTTGTCTACCAATATCTTTTAATTATTCGATATAGGAGAGTACCAATTCAGTGAACAAAGGATGCTTTCCTCAAGAGCCCTCTCATCAATAAGAGTACAATCAATCACTAAATCATACTTGACAATTCAAATATGTACACTAAGTTATATTCAATATCAAAGCATAGAACAAAAGTACATGTGAGTATTTCCACAAATCTCTATAGCATTGTATTAATATGTCTGCCTTAGAGTCACCATCAAGAAAAAAGAAGAGATGTACATTTATATTGTATTTGTTTAATACAGATTGAGTCCTGAAGCACTAGAAAAATCCCATATAACCTTATTACAAAACCATTAACTGCCAACTGCAAATTTCCTGTTTTTGCTTATTTTTACAAATTTAAGAGCTGTGATGCAATTAACTTAATTGATTCACATCCAAGCATCACATGAAATTTAGCAATTACTTGGTACCACTCTAAGAAAAACTTTGCAAAAATCATTCAACAACTTTACTGATTTCAAATTTCGAATATTAGTTTGACAATGGGGAAATATGAAGCAATGTGCCTTAATCCAGGGTTGACAATCAGAAGGACGTAACTCAGCAATAAAGAAATATCAAGAATTTCTTTAATTCTGCTGTAATACTATCTTTGCTTTTGAGAAACGTGGATTGTTTACTATTTCTACCAGCAAATCGATCATTACTCAAAATGTAAACACTCATAAAGCTCATACATGGTAAGCCGTTACTGTAAGCAAACATTAAAACCAATAAAACAATTTTTAATTAGGAACAGCAGATTAAAAAAATTTTTAATATTTCTTTCAGTGCCGAGTTACGTCGTTCTGTTTGTCAACCCTCACATTTTGTGCACAATTTGTTTGATACATAATATACCATATATTTTGATACATATATATATCTTATATTATATATATATATATTATCTATATTATCTATATATTATACTATATTATATATATAGATATTCATCTCTTTATATATATAATTATATATCTATATTAATATCTATATCATATATATATATTATATAATCATATTATATACTATAATATCTATATATCTATTGTATATATATATATATATATATTGTTGTATCTATCTTGTCTTCTCTCCCCTCTATCTCTCCCCTACTCTCTCTCTATCTCTGTAATCAAACTCCACTCTCTCCTCTATCTCTTTTTCTCTCCCTCTTTCTAATATCAACAAGAAATCAACTACGACAATATTGTAGTGATTATTGCATCAGAAAGTCTTCATGCACTACTCGAGGTTTTGCCTTTCGGCTCTTCCAGTACATACCAATATTTTAAACAAATGATAATCATCAATCCTATATATCTGCGGAGGGCGCCGGTTCGAATCTGACCCGCTGCATGGAAAGTGATAGGTTTCTAGAGGAATAGGATTCCGGAGGATAGTGGAGTGATGAATGCATTTTTTGAGTTTAATGCCAGGGAAGGGTACAATGGATGCAGTGTTTATTTGAAGGCCGGGTTTTGCAAGAGGAATACAGAGCTAAAGGAAAAAGTTTTATATGTGTTTTTGTAACTTGGGACGGCATTTGATAGGGACCGAGGAACGTGTGGGAGTGATGGAGTTGGGCGACGAGGAGAGAAAGATACAAAGTGGTTTAGAGCAGTGAGGAGTTGGTATGAAGTATCAAAGACAAGAGTTTGAGTGGGGTCTGATTTATCTGAGGAGTTTGAGGTGAAGGTAGGTGTGCATCAAGGTTCTGTACTTTCGCCATTGATTTTTGCAATTGTGATTGATGCAGTGTCGGAGAGTGCAAAAGAAGGTTTGATGAGTGAGATGTTGTATGCTGATGACTTGGTTTTAATGTGCGAGACAATGGATAGACTGAGGGAGAAGTTTTGGAAATGGAAGGCGGCTTTTGAGAGTATGGGTCTTAAGGTAAACCTTGGGAAGACAAAAGTGCTGGTGAGCGAGGTGGAGAGGGAGGTGGTAGTGAGTAAGGTAGACCCATGTGGCGTATGTGGGAAGAGGGTAAAAGCAAACTCAGTGTGGTGTGAGAAATGTGGGATTTGGATCCATGGGAGATGCACAAAGATGGAGAGAGTGACCCCAAGCTTGGCAAGAGATTTTATGTGCGGAAGATGCGAGAAGGGAGCTGGAGGGATGGTGGAACAGGCGGTGTCTGAGCGAAAATGAGGTGATTCTTAGGAGGACAGAGAGAGCAATGATAAGAGCGATATGTGGGGGTGAAGTTGCTGCATAGGATGAAGACTGAGGACTTGATGCAGATGTTGGGTTTAGAAGAGGCGATGGACCGGTTGGCGAAGTACGTTGGTATGGGCATGTGTTGAAGGATAACGAGCATGCCTTAAGAAGGGCCTTTGAGTTCGAGGTGGGAGGTTCGAGGTTCCAAAGAAGGCATGGAAGAAGCAAGTGGAGGAGGAGAGTAGGAGGGTTGGGTTGAGGATGGAGGATGCATTGAATCGGGTGAAGTGGAAGGAAGGAGTAAGGGCGGTTGCTGCCAGTGTGAGGTGAATCCGGCCACCCCCGTTTACGCGGACAAAACCGGATTTAAAACTTTGGATTTACTACTACTACTACTGGGTCATTCCATGCCAAATCAACAAATCAAGTACACCATCACCTCTGGAATTTATTTCTTTTTTGGTGTAATTAAAGATATTCATGAGAAACTGAGATTCTGAAAATTTGAGCTCTGTACCTCTTTTCGTTTTCACGCTACAGCAATTTTAAATTTGAGGGGGGTCACCTCAAAAACATGTACCGGTGTGAAATTCAATATTCAGAGGGCCATAAGTAAAGAACTATACCCCTCAGATCCTTCAAACTTGGCATTTTGGGTAACCTTTTTGCTGCAGATTGCAAATATGTGAACAGAAAAAATGCACATTGCCCCAATTTAAAATAACAGGGGGTCAAAAATGGTTCAAAAACCACTCGGACCATACTTTGGGGGCCCATATATGTCAAAAAGTAAAAGTGATATAACTTCCGAATTTGGGCTGGAGATAGCTAATCTTAAATATTACCCTTGTGTACAATCTTATACTTATTATGAGCTTCGTTGAAAGAGATATAGCTGTCGCAAAAAGTAACATTCTAATTTGACCTTGACTTGACCCCCCTAAAAACCAATGTCAGACATTCTGCACCAAATTCTACTTGAAATGTTTGAGGGGAGTCCTTGTTTAATATTTTCACAAAGTTCATTGTGGTGTCTTAAGCGTCTTCTAGGTCTTCAAAAAGCCCTACTTCATGTAATTCAGTTTTGAAAGAATTCCCATTAAACACACAGGAAACCTGAACTTTGCAAACTGGGTATTAACTTGCACAGTTCACTGTTTACTATATAATTCAATTAGAATAATTAAAGTATTATAAATTCCTTACCAAACAGACACCAAGCTGAAATTTGGTCCATACCTAGATCGGGTGCTAATAAGGTGATAATATTGATTTCAATTTCATTGTTAGAGTTCTACAAGGTCAAACTTGGATTGAAAGTCTTAAAACTGCACTTGAATACCCAGGTTGTAAAGTTCAGAATTCTGTGTACATTTCAATGGGAACTTTGTCTGATATTAGTTTAAAGTTTAGATTCTTTGAAGCCTGTTTACCTACATATGGCAGTTAGACACCATATTGAAACTTTGCACACAACTTCAGCAAGGACCCCTCTTAACTATATTTCAAGCAGAATTTGGTGCAGAATGTCTGACATTGATTTTTTAGGGGGTCAAGTCAAGGTAATTTGGACTTTTTGCGACAGCTATATCTCTTCCAATAAAGCTGATTTAAGTATAAGATTGTACACATGGGTAGTATTCAAGATAAGCTTTCACCAGCCCATATTTGGAAGTTATATCACTTTTACTTTTTGACTTATGGCACCCCAAAGTATGGTCCGAGTGGCTTTTGAACCATTTTGACCCCCTGGAACTTTTAATCGGAGCAAGGTGCATTTTTTCTGATCACATATTTGCAATCTGCAGCACAAGGTAATACTGAATGCCAAGTTTGAAGGATCTGAGGGATGTAGTTCTTTACTTATGGCACTCTGAATATTGAGTTTCACACCGGTTCATGTTTTTGAGGCGACCCCTCAAATTTAAAATTGCTGTAGCGTGAAAACGAAAAGAGGTACAGAGCTCAAATTTTCAGGATTTTAGTTTCTCATAAATATCTTTCAATACACCAAAAAAGAAAGCAATCCATGAGGTGATGGTGTACTTAATTTGTTGAATTGGCATGGAATGAAGTTAACTGAAAAGAAAATATAAAGCTTCAATAGATAGAATCAAGAAACATGTAAAACCAGTTCAAAAATGCAGGGAGTAAGGGTGCAGAGTAAGTTATAAACCAAAATTAGGTGCACATAATTTATAAGGTATATATTAATTTATTATACATAATTTGTCATACCTACACATGCTAAATGATGTCTAGGGGTGAGGAGAAATTCTTCAACTAACATCACTGAGCACGTGAGCACGTGTGGTCCAGTGGAAAAGTGCAGGACTCATGATCATTAGTTTGTGAGTTCGAGCCCCGCCGGGGCCAATGTGTTGTGTCCTTGGGCAAGACACTTTATCTCGCTTGTCTCACTTCACCCAGGTGTAAATGGGGAGCTGTTAGGGGTAGTCATACTGTGCGCCGTTATAATTGGCTGCCGAATTTTCAATATGTGAAAATGTGATATATCCTAGGGACAGCGGAATAAATGGAAAGCGCTTTGAGACGTTGTGTAAAGCACTTTTTGGGACACAAAAATGAAAACCCTATCAACAATGATGGAACTCAACATCGGGCAGCATTTTCCGACCATGATCATACCACCATAGACCAATCGGCCTCCTCATATTTTATTGTTATATTTTGAAACATTAACTCTAAGATTTGAAACCAAAAGCTAGATGCTATGTATTTGAATGGATTAACTAAAGAGTTAATTGAAGTTAATTGAAGACACATACCAATAACTGATGCTACAAAACTTGTTCACAACTTTTCCTGACCTATATTGAGTTTCAGGTCAGTGATCTGTAAAGTTGCAAATAAGTGGACTAAACAATATACTCTTCTTGCCTGTCTACAACATTCGAATCATCTAACTTTAGTAATGTATTTCGGTACAAAGATGGTTTATATCCCTCAAATCCGTAAATGCAATTTTTTGCCACTTTTAAAAAATCACGGAGCGGACCCCTGCCTTGGGAAGTGCTCCTAGATCTAACGACACAACTACCGCTACCTCCCTTTTTTGCGGTGATCGTCACGTTGCCAGTCATTTTGCTCTAGGGACGTAAGGGATATGCTAAGAGGCGAAATATCACCCAGGTGACTGATGCTTACTATGGTCACTTATCTTCAGTCACAGTTTTAGATTCAGCAGCAGACGTCACCTCACTTGGTAAATGAAGGTTCTGACCTTCCCTGGCCCTGTAAAATTGGAAACTAAAAGCCTTCAGGAATGCATTGCGGTAGATAGAACTACATGACACGTATATAAATGAATTAGCCAAAGAGTTAATGCAGGTCAACCACACAGTGATTACTTGCAGTTGTCCAAATTGGACTTTGTTAAAGATCACCGTAGAGCCTGTGAGTTGGGCTGCTATGGTGCTGACATTTACAAGTTGATATGGTGTCATACAGACGAAGAAAACTGTTCCATTGATGATCAAAAGCCGTGCAACTTGATTGCGTTGCGTTTGTATCCGGTCCTGATTAGTGTCCATTACTTGTTGATCAGAGGCTCGCTTTGTCAAAGTTTTGATTATTTTTCGCGTACTCATAAAATTAAGAATCAAGTGGCCCAGAAGTAAAGAACAACCTACCGATCTATAAGCAACAATGATAGGGTAGCCTGGCATGGAACACAAAGAGAATTTTATTTGGTAGGAAAAATATTTATCTCCACTTGGCCACATGATACAGTATGTTTCCAAACGATAATTTCTGGTAGTATAGTAACAGCAGCAGCTTAAACTCCCCACTACCAAGCTGCTGTGGATGGATCTTAGTGGTACGAGATCTCCCAGCAACTGCCCTGTGTTGGTATGGGGTGACAAATTGCACAGAATCTCTCTCGCAACACAAGTGATTAAGAAGACCGAGGTAGAAAAACAAATGCTAAACACCCCAAAACTAAGTACACAGCCCAACTGTCCCCGCTGTTTAACATCATTTCTCAACGGAGACAAAATGGATTGTGCGACAAATTTACCACAAAAAAACCTTATGAAAATCATATCAGCAATGCCATATGAACCAGGTAGGCATTGGTCACAGTGTGCAGGTTGGAATGCGATACACGGTGTAAATGAAAGCAGAATTAGCAAGCAAACCAACTACCATACATGAGAGGCAATGACAGCCTCTAATAGAACCAGCTTTCTGCTTGAGATACATCATATCAGATGCTTCACATCACTGACATCATATTAGAACTATTCCTGCCGTCTGAATACACTCATATTAAACACCGTATTTTCAATATTTATTACAGGTTACGTTTACCTCTTAACGACATGACAGTATTTCACATGCAATTCTCATACCGTTTTGCTGTCAATGTTCATTTCCACATTTTAATAACTTTACTCTGATCAATACAGATTTGTTGTCTTTCATGGTATAGTTTACAACAACTCATGATGTAACAGATTTAAGTGTACACTACCTTAATATTTTCCATCAAGTTCCCATTAAGGTGCATTTCGTGATTTCAGCACCTTCTGTTTTATTCATGATCACTGGATATGCCTCGATAAAAGCTTATTCGCCAAATTAGAGCTGATCCCGATTTCTGCGGTTTTGTGTTATGAGCAATTGCTCGGTTCCCAGGTCCCATAGCTACTGTGCGTAATTTATGTCCGTTTACGGACAGAAATACAAAATTGCGAATTCTTACAGATGCGACCGAATTTGCACGTAAGATTCGGCACACGTGGATTACTTAGGCTAACGGTTCAGATGTATCAACATCTCAACATCTTTTAGGTAAGTCGGGGGGACGAGGCTGTGGATCACGAAATGGCGGCCCTTTAAGTACTCTTTGCACCTTAGTAATGCTTCGGTTGTTTCGAAACAGGAAAAACATAAAACGTAGCCTTTACTCCTGCTGTTTGTAATTGCCGAATGGCACGGACAACGTGGAATGGGGAAGAGACATCGGGGATCATTAAAAATGAATGCATGCAAGTAGCCAGTGCATGCCGTCCTAAAGGAATTCAAAGGACCAAGTCCAGAATCAAGCATCCTCCAAGATAAATCTTGCATATAGCCTGCTCTTGTACATGCACGCACCCCTGCTTGTTTAATCCGGGAAACGAGAACCTTTTGCAAACAATTCAAGGCCGACTCAGAGATTTCCCAATGATGGCGCCCTCAATTTTCAAACCAATTGTGTTTTTTGCATATACATATGCTTGCCCATATTCTAAGTCTGTGTGAACATAGCTAAGCTCAAATCGAAGTCCTTCATACATGTATAGACAAATCGCAACTTTGTTATAACTTTCCGGATCCGGAAATTTAGTTATACACGATATCCTATGAGCACTGTATACTACACATAAGTGTTTACTGCATGAAACGAAAAATTGATCAATCGCAAACGATTGAATGGGCATTTTAGGTGACTATCTTTATGTCTAGTTGAATATTTTCAATAAATACCCCAAATTATATTCAAAAATCTCTGCGTCATCCTTTAAAGTCCTAAATATTAATGAGCTATTATGAATATTAATAGCTAATTATATGAATATTCATAGGGATATTCCGTTTCTCCTATTTGTGAACTCGCTGAACCTGGTCAATTCTCTTTCTGGAGGCCATAGACAAGATTCCAGAGTCACAGGATCCCCCTTGATGTACAAAGGCATGGACAAATCTGATGTGAATTTTTCATCAAATAAGTCAAAACTGCCCATTTTTCCTTATTAAGAGCCAAGCAGCCTTGCATAGTTGTTTAACACTGAGTGATCATTTCTTAGTGATGAGTCTACGGTGACACCTAGGGATCCTTGTTAATCACAGCTGATGGGATGAATGACAGAATGCCAATGATCATGGTTGCTTGAGAGTTACTAGTTGATCGGTTAAAATAGAGCAAACGAATAATACCTCTGTCTTTAATAATCACTGTGGATTTACACCAGGATCTGATTTCTGCAATGCATTGTATACTCTTCTTCATGGCTGCTGCATGATCCCGATGGTGGAAAGTCAGGCAGAGCCGGGTGTCATCAGCGTTAGACTACAGATTGAACTCCATGGGCAGCTAATGATATCTTATGTAGGGCATTGATCAAGATGAAGCCGATCATCCATAACAGAGCCCTGTGGGAACCCCCGATCTACCGAAAGGATCTGATAAAGCACCTCTGATCGAGTGAGTTCGGCCATCTATTAGGAAGCGAAACCAACTAAGCTTTCCAGTAATTTCATTCTGCGGAATTCCAAGATTGGGCGTTAGGACAGTTATGGCGGGCACAGAAGTACCCCTGAAATAGTGCACATTTACATCATCATTATACTGGTGTCAGATATTGATCACCATATAGCACTCATAGGCTGAAGGATATTGACTATGTTATTTACAGGTCGGTCAGTTTTTGAAATCCCAGATGGCCACCATACCATGTTGGAGTTTTAAAGTTCCGTTAAATTTTTGATTGAGCATACCTAAAAATCCCTATGTACCAATTTTCTTTCTTGCTACCAAAGTTGAAACATCTATCTCACCTATCCGCCCCGCTACTGCAACATACTGCTGCACAGTATGGCCATCTACAGATGTCATTGCCAGAGAAAAGTTCGTATTGCTTTTCCATTACCCTACTTCCTATTTTAAATTGATTTGATAATTATTTTAAATGTATTTCTTTGTAATGTTGTTAACCTTTTTTGATAGATTGTGGCAATTACAGAGCTAAATTATAGCTTGTAACATACCGGTCTCTTACAGGCTACATCAACTGGCAACCTCAAGATGCGTCAAACAAAAACTTGACCCTGATTTTGGCGGCCATTTTAAATGTTTAAGTATATATATCTAACATAATATCATCTGAAAGCTTAGTCATTATCTTTAATTTGGCGCAAATACCATTCACATCGGTTACGTATAACCGAGCTTAAGTCTTTGAATCAAGTAGCGTAATGACGTCCACCCGGAATTCCACTTCACACATTCCAGTACGATTAGAAGGATATGAATACCAGCAAACAATTCTTGAAATCCAAATCAGCAATTACCGTATTACCGAGTAGGCCATGGTCACCATGTGGCAAAGGTTGGAATGCGATACACAGTGTAGATTAAAGAAGAATTAGCAAGCAAACCAACTAAACAATGCAAGGTTCCAGTAATGGCCCTAAAAGACAATCTTCTCACTGGATTGTAGAGCAAGTTGATGCTTCCAAATCCTCCATCATAAAGGATATTAGAACCAGTCTTTCAATTCTAGATAACGGGTATTGGATAGCCATACCTAATGTAACTTCCTGTACAATAAATTTCAGACCGTATTTCAACCAAACGATAATTTGTAACATTGACAAGCAATGTTGTTCCTACTCATTAAAACCACGTTATTACATTGTCCGACATTAGAAACCACTAGAGTTTCCATATATGAACTTCCAACTGATTGTCTTTTGCTGTAACCATGGTAATTCATCATAATCATCTGTAGTCACGTTGATCAATTACTAACTTTTATATTTCCCTGTTCACGAATTTCTCTTTACCTTTCTACATCAAATATAATACAAAAGCTTTCAGTATCAACGTCCAACTAATTTCTTTGCTGTACCATGATGAATGTCTCTATCATAATACCACAATAGACCCCTCGTCAGTTAATACATTTGACTAACTTCATTACCGGTTTCACGAATTGAGGTCAACAAAATAATGCATCACTTTTAACACCTATGATATTGCTAATATACTTTTAAAGACAGCAACTGACGTCGAAAGGCATCCGGTCATCATGTTGTGTCTCAAGAATCGTCACACAGCATTATTTTTATGTTATTTACGTATTTATGAGTCATTAGAATGTTTACGAGAAAAGCAAAATTGTGATATGAAGTAACAATAAAAAGATAAAGCATAATTTGTATGATGAATGCATTATTTAGAATTAATAACCCTGGGGGGGGGGGGGGCACTTGTATTCAAAGTGGATATATACGTGAACAAGAAAATGCCGTAACACCTGATTCTTTTTTCCAACAAGCGGTGTACGCGCGTACAGTGATTAGGGTGTCAAAAACGCAAAATGTGGAAAAAAGGGTAGTGTTTTTCTTAACCCTGAATGTGATGTACGTGTTTTAGGGCGTGTAATACTAATTAAGCAGATATCCAAAACGATCAAAAATATGACACAACGCACACCGCATGGCCTTACTTGTTTAGGGTACAAACAGACAAAATACTTTGGGTTGGGTATGTTTTACAGTCGGTGGAAAATGCTTTCTTTAGGGGTTAAGTTGTTGCTATGAGGATGAGCAATCTAGAAAAAGTATAGGTTTGCACTATCTAGGATGTTTGTTTAGATAGTAAAATATCCTAGATGTCAAGTTCCTCATGTCTAATTTGTATTGTTTATATGCGAATGAGGCCTACCCGTCAGAAATAAACCAAAATGGAAAATCCTAAATCGTGGAAACTGTCAGTTCTATATGGCTCATCTCATACTCACTGCCTCTTACCAATGAACCGTCAAAAGTCACTGACCTTTATCACATTTTGACCCATATCTCTTTAAATGAAAATCACATATATGCCACTATGGTTATTTCCTGAATTCATTATGAAAAGAGTATCATTTGAGATACTTTTTCAACTCAATTTAACCCACGTTTTTAATGATTGATCCCTTTAATCAAGATTGTTGCTAACTGGACCCCTTGGACAATATTTGAATTTGGTAGCATCATACTCTTGAAGTATGATTCGTAGTTGTTCTACAAGTCATGTTCGAATTTTGTTTTATTAATTTGATTCGACTGCAAGCTGCGAGAACAGGTTCATGGAATTGAAATTCCTGAAAAGTGCACATATAGCATGGGCCAGTTCCTGCTATGCTATTTTGTAGATAGCGTACCGAGGATTTATGGAGACTAGTACGGCCTTCACTGAAAGATATTTTCTTAATTCTGTTAAAAAGACCAATATATTTGAGGTTGATGTTGTAATATGGCAATTCCATGATAATGTAGTATCAAAATGAAGCCGCGATATTTAAAATTTTGAACATTTTTCTATTATCCATTGAAAGCTATTACCCAATGTTGAGTAAAAAGGATACCATCTGATTGTTGGAATAACTTTTAGTAAAAGTTGAGAAATTCTTACACAAAGTTGAATATATTTTACCAAACCGTGCAATCGACCACACATTATGAATATTCATTACCATGTAAGGTTTTGGTCATAATGTTTTTTTCTCCTAACCGCAAAACCCGCTTCGATTCAGTAACGCATCCATTGCCTATTTATTCCAATTTTCACTTCTTAAAAGTGTTGTCGGGCATCAACAAACCAGTATTCCGGTTCAGATACGATTTCACAATTAGTTTATCATTCGTGCCGTCACAGGAGCTTACGACACTTTCACAAGCATCTCGCGCTCGACGAAAGTAACGTTTCAACTGCTCTCTTGAGGATTGATCCGGCTTTTCTTTATATACCGACATGACATCTCACCTAGGGAGTGTTGAAGCGCCACTCACAGAACAAAGAAATATTTTTGTCATTGAGGCAAGTAATAGTCATCTTGAAAATACTATACCTGTCATCTACATAGACGA
>JAMKCH010085889.1:0-48928 GCA_023653785.1 Ophioderma brevispina
AGGAATGTTTTTGAAATGCCAAGTTTAACACATCAAACATGTGGGTAGGTTTTCGCAGCATCTCTGTCCATTTTGGGTCCACATGAATTGACAAAATTGAAAACATTTAAAGTTTGATGTGTTCAGTTTCAGTTTTTTTTTTTCAACAAATAAGACTAGAAAGGTTTATGCTCACTTGCTCTTGTTAGGGAGGGGTCATGATTTACGCCAGGGGGGAATGAAAGATTTTGAGGGGGAACCCGAAAAATTTCTGTAAGAGAGAGGGGGGAACGTGAAATTTTTCATCACCGCGAGAGGGGGGAACCTGAACTTAAATGGGAAAATCAGCATTATCAAGGGGTCACGTGAAATTTTTTTGAACGGAACGGGGGGAACTCGAAAATTTATGCCGAAAAAAAGGTGAAATCCTCCATTCCCCCCTGCAATAATTAATGACCGCTCCCTTAGTCACTGTTCTGATGTTTCAATGCATGAAGTTGTGTAAGTTGAGTCATATTTTCCCACATCTTTCTGTAAGCGTAAAGTTTAAGTGAACAGGCACATATTCCTAACATTTATGTCCTCACGGTAGTAGGGACAGTTTGTCATTTGTTGGCTTTTTGCTACAATTGGAACTTTTGGTCTTAAAATGTTGATAATGGTCCCAGGATCCAAATCAAATTGTGACCAATTTTATCCCTTCCGTTTGGCGGCCATTTGGATTCTAAAATGGCTTACCATTTTTCAACATTTTTTCCCTATATCTGGACTTCTGCGCACATAGAGGTCAATTGGTGGCAATACCATGTTGTTGATGTCAAGACACAAAGATCACATTCAGAAAGGCGCAGATGTTTCCTCCTTCAGGCGGACATTTTGAATTTCAAAATGGCCGCCATTTTCCCCACCATATAGCTCTATCTGGACTTCTGATCAAAATAGAAGGCTCAAGTTGGCGGCAATACCAGGTGTGATGTCAAGAAACACAGATATTACATCCGAAAAGGCACAGATTGTTTCTTCCGGGGCCATCTTAATTTCAAAATGGCCGCCTTTTTAAATATATACGTCGCCCATTCTGGATTCCTGAACAACATAAAAGGCTCCATTTGGTGGTAAACCCATTTTGTGATGCCAAGGAACACATTTATTACATTCAGAAAGTCGTAGATTGTTCCCTTCAGTGCCATCGTTGAATTTCAAAGTGGTCGCCATTGTTAATATATACTAAGCCCAATATCGGGACTTCTGAGCAAAAATAAAGGCTCCATTCACTGGTATTGCCCATGTTTGTGATGTATTGATTTGTTGCAGAGTGTCACCATGAAAGACAAAGACTAAGGAACCTCCCCCCAACAGAAAGGGTTGCTGGGACCTGGCGAATCCCAGCTACTATTTAGCTAATGGACAAGCGGAATTGTTTACAATTAGCACCAGAGTTTAAAGCCCCTGATTGAAGTCGTGTGCTTCCTGAGTAACATTGTCTCTACCAATTCGGATATGGTTGGTCCTAAAGCCTACTGGAAGGTCAAAGATGCAAGGACAACTTTGTTAAACGTAATGCTGCTTCACAATCATCATCATCAGCACATACCATGTCCAGACCTATCACAACAGTCAAAAAAAGACTGATAAATCGAAGCACACTGTATATATTGCTTCATCTGAAGCAAGAACCACTGCATTGGTGCACATGACCTCTATTACAGGAGCACATCCTGTCTATGCCCTTTTACAAGCCTCCGCCTGGAAGGATAAGAAATCCAGCTAACAGGAGGTGTGGGATTTCTTTTCTCACCAAGAGCTTCTCAAGTCACGTGCCAGCCTTGTCAACTGTAATGAGCGCACCTGAAGCTACCTGATGGGTATCCTGAAACACAGTCATTTGGCTGCTATCATCCAATGAAACTGTCTCTCCCGCTTTTACCATGGACTGTCCACTGCCACCAGTGCAGTTCCAAGTCCATAATCTTCTGTGCATCCTTGGAGATTGTGGTGCTAGACTTGAGCATAGGACGCGCTGTTCGCGTGCAAAGGCAAGGTCCAGCAGAGGTGGGGTGGGTGTGTTGAGGGATCCATGAAATGGTTTAGCCTTGTTGCCACTGGCAACAAAATCCAAAATCAAGCCAGTATTGGCACAGGCCTACCGTCGCCAAAATGGAGAACTTGTCCGGCTGGAACTACATGCCTGTCCATGGATTAACAGCATTAATACCTCAAGAGCCTACAACACTTTTGAAGCTGTTAAGTCTAAATCATAGATTGTCTCTTGCAGAGGAGGATAATTTACCGTCAGAGTAAACCCCCTCCCAAGATCCCATGAAAACCATTGACTGGAGGAAGGTATGTGAGATAGAAGCTCTCGACCAGTATCGCTGCAAGGCAGGTTTATAACAGCAGGTGCACTGGAGAAATGCTACCTAGAAGAAAGAAAAGACTACTTACTTGCTTTGCCTCAAACGACAGTCAGCAAAGCCAGAGAAAATGAAGTCTGCAGCCAAGAAGCACAATACTAAAACCACCAGAAGCTTCCAAGCAGAACCTTGATGTTTACATGTGGTGCTTGAGGAGCATCTTAAGTCAAAGGCTGAAGCACTTGACAACCCACATCTCAAATACAACCTGCTGCTGCCTGGTAGCATATCGAGGGAGCTGACTGATAGAAAGCTACCCCACCTATAAATCAAAAGGTGAACAACTGAGAGTGTCACGACACATGTTTCATAAGCACTTAAGTTACTCTACTTGGCAACCAGTTCAAATTAACACTACCCTTGCTTAACCTTCCGCATCACAAGATAGCAGATTCCTCTCAAGACTGGACCTTTCACTATAGAAGAGCTTTCGATCTGCCTGAAGAACTGAACAACACCAACCCTGGTCCCGACAACATCCCGCAGTAATCTGGAAGAATCCACTGTTCCATGATCAACTGTTGAAATTTGTTACGACATCTACATGGGAACCAAACCGCTGCCTCTTATATTAACATCGTTCATCACTCCTCTTCAAATAAGAAAGGTGACCTCCAACACCCCAAAACTACAGAGAATCCCACTGTCACCACTGTGGCCTTCTAAGATCCTACAATTCAATGCTGCCAACAGAAGCGGTTCTCGCATAGATCACATTTCTCAAGAAACAGAATGGTGGTTCGTAAGGCAGATTGACATTACCTCATATACTTGCCCTCAGAACGGATCCATATAAGAGTTGAGAATTTCCAAGAGAACATAGGCTCCAATTGTGTTTGAGACTTTCCAAGGCCTTTGACAGTGTTAAAATAGATGTAATCTGCGTATTCTTCTTACCAACATGTGTCCCAGCGATTGTCAAGCAATTGCCATCATGTTGATAACGCCTTCTAGCTTTGGGTGCAACCATGGATAAGGCCCACAAAGAGTTCCTAACAACTACTGGAATCCTCCAGGAGATACTCTTGTTCCCTATCTCGTTGTAATCGTGGTTTATTACATCCTCAGACAGTCTTGCAATCATGAACGATAAGGGACTCACCATCAAACCCAGGCGTGCTGGACGTCACCAAAGGCAAGCATCTCACAGACCTTGACTAGCCGATCTAGCTCTAACAGCCGATCTGATATTTGGTGCACAAGAGCTACTAACATACTTGAGAATGCTGCAGACAAAGTCGGCCTACAACTAAATCCAAGAAGACGGAAGAATGCCCATCAATGAGGAATTATATTCTCATCAATTATCTTCCCCTACAGACGGTTAACTCAAAAGAGTCAGGCACTTCAAGTACCTGGGTCCAATGTTGCCGACAGCATAAAGACTTTTCGGGTCACGCAAAGGAACAGCCTTGGAATGCCGCAATAAACTACAACCACCTATGGCAATCTGGTATCTCCAATCAACTAAGCTGAGTTTCTTTAAGCCTGTGAAGAGAGTAGATAATAGTGACCCGGCAAATCATGCTTGACGATTGATCAAGTAGTCTCGACATGGTTGGAAGGTTACCATACCCAAACAGATGTGATTGCTCGAGAATGCAACAGATCCATCTGCCATCCCCAACTTAATGACGGACAGGGACATTAATTTGGCGCTACATGGTGGAACAGCATCCGGCTGTGGTCGCTAGATAGGTGGATATGGTTTTCAAATACTTGAAATGCACTGGAACATATGGACAGCAATAACAGTTGAAACCTATATACAAACTTTATTTGGCTCTCCTAGGAATTCCGTGATTTAAGTGGTTTTGGTGCATTAGGATGTATATCGGATTAGGAAGGAGCAAGTGACTATTTGCTCAGAAGTACTGATATTGGGCGAAGTATAGGTTAAAAAATAGTGGCCATTTGAAATTAAAGATGGTTGTCCAGAAGAAACAATCTGTGGCACATCTCCTCTGGATGCATATATTTTTCCTTAACATCACAACATTAGTATTGCCACCAATGGATCAATTCTATGTTGCCCAGAAGTCCAGAATGATTTGAGCCCGGAAAGTATAACGTTAGAAAATGGCAGCCATTTTGAAATTCAATATGGCCGCCAAAAGGAAACAATTGGCAACTTTCTGATGTGGTTCCTATGGACATCACAAACATGGGTATTTGCCACCAAATGGAGCCTTTTATGTTTGCTCAGGAATCCAGATATTGGGCGAAGTATATTTAAAAAATTGCGGCCATTTGGAAATTCAGATGGCCAACACCGGAAGGAAACAATCCTGTGCCTTTTCGGATGTAAGATCTGTGTTCTTGACATCATGCCATTGGTAATTGCCCCGCCAACTTGAGCCTTCTATTTTGATCAGAAGTCAGATAGAGCTAAATATGGTGAAAATGGCGGCCATTTTGAATTCAGATGTCCGCCTGAGGAAACAACTGCAATTTCTTGATGTGATATTTGTTGTTCCTTACATCAGCAACATGGGTAATTTCCACCATTTGACCCTCTATGTTGCTCGAAGTCGCAGTATAGGGAAAAATATGTTTAAATGGCTGCCATTGTTGGGGAACTCAGCTGGCCGCCAAACGGAAGGGATAAAAAAGGTAACAATTTGATTTGGATTCCTGGGACCATTACTAGTATCTGCATTTTAAGACCCAAAATTCCAACTGTAGCAAAAAAGCCAACAACTCTCAAACCATCAACACACCGCCCCATACTATGGGCCACTTGTAGCTTCCATTCACTTTAAGAATAGAAATCACACTGATGGCTAACTCCATGTGACTGATGTGACAAGATTTTTACGCATCTTTTTATTTCACAAGAAGCCTGCAGAAAAAAATCAGCATAGCACAGCCCCAAAAGGTACACTCCAAATGTCCAAGCCAATGAAAACATGTCATATTTAACAATTTAAAAAAAACAACTGATTTAAATCAAATGTTTCAATGCCTGTATGGTCACACTTTCTGACAGGACATAACTCAGCCAAAAAAGTGTTGTTGGCGCAAAAATGTCATTTTTCTTTTTGTTTTTTATGACACCGAAAAATAAACAATTGTATGGATGTTTTAATATTGCTCTCACCATACAAAACAACCAATCTTATTAACTCCTCATTTACTTGGGAAAAAAATGAAATGTTGTATTTTTTTTACATTTTGCACCTACTCTGTATCGCATGTTTTACTTTGTTAAAAATCAGTCCCAAAATCTATGGGAATTGAAAATGCATAAGGTGACGTATCTCAAAACATCTTTTTCCGAAAGTTAAGGTATTAAAGTTCAACCACGTTTTTAAAATCCGGTTTTGCCCCGTAAACGAGGGTGCCGATACACCACAACACACTCAGCAATACTGCTGTGTGAAGGATTTCTGGAGCAAAAGATAATTGAACCGGATGCCCTTCCTATGACTCAAGGAAAAAAAAAATTGGCAAAACGCATGTTTCTTTCCCAATACCAACATTTCATGAACAAGTTAACAAGATCTGGGTATAAGCCGTAGCCGATGATCCCAACCTAAAAGGATTTCAACTGATAGAGGAGATGTTTCAAGATATTTTTTTATAGAAAAGCCAGGTTTGTTAAAAAACAAAAAAACACGCGTTTTTAACCTAATTTTAAAAAAAAAAGTAACAAATCTGTCAAACCTTGCATTGAAGTAAGGCCTTGGTAAATCTTTTGATTATTGATTATCCAATTTGTTGTTCAGACCATTGTATTTGCAATCACTTATATTTTATGGTGTTTCTAGAGGTTTGTACGAAGATACGAATTAAGTATCAACTTTTGCGTGATGATTCATAGGATATAATCGGAGGGTCGCACGGTTCCTGAAAATTGGTGGGTTGGTTGCCCCTTGACCGAACCGACGACCGAGGTTTGTATTGCGTTAGGGGATCAATGGTCATCGGGGGTCACTCAAGGTCAAATTAGGTCAAATGGGGTAAACATTGGTGTATGGACATGAAACTTAGTGGGGTCATTTGTTGATGCCAGATCATTCAAGCCAGGTGATCGTGAAACCCAGGTGATCGCGAAACCTGGGGACCGCCTAGGATAATGCAATGAACAACAATGATGCACTAGAAGTGAATCAAGTAATATTTCGTACAAATTCATTACCTGGAAAGCCTCATGTTTTATTGTTTTGGGGTGTTTGCTGAGTTGTTTTATTTTCCATGGATCATTTATGTGAAATTATCAAAATCATATCAAAATGTGTCAAATAACATTTTAATTAGAGAATAAAAGATTTTTTGTTTTTGTTTGGCCATCTACAATGGTGGTCAAATGGATGGGCAGCCCAATATTTTGAGTGGTTTTCATTTTATTTAGAATTATTGTGATTTTTCTTTTTCTTGACATAAAGTTGTCAAAAAATATGTACATTCATTCTTTTTTAGTATTAAATAATTGCACCCCTCTTGAAAACAAATGTTCAATCCAACTCCAAGGAGCCAAAGCCACCATGTGGTAATCATCATGATGCGGTTAAATTGCATTGGCGTACAACCGACATGCTCACCGAATAAGAATAAAATGTTATCAAATTTTTTTTTTGTTAGTTTTAAAATTACCACTTTAATAAATTATCCCCCTGTATGAGACGGCTAAAAAGCAATTAGGACCCCGTACACACTATCAAAATCTCTAATTCAACTAAGGTAACGAAAGATTAAAAAAAATGACAAGTATAGTGTGTACGCTCTTCCCTTATTTCAACGAAGATTAATTTTGCTTAATTCAACGAAGCAAATCAGCTTCTTTCAATTAAGGGAATATTTATTTTGATTAAGAGATTTACTAGTGTGTACGCACATTTCGTTGAATTAAGAGGTGATGTGTATTGGTTTACATACCAAGGCCATATTTCCAGTAGGCACACTTGTTTCAATCTTGTTAGTTTTCTACTAGTGTGGACGCAATTGTATCTTAATTAAGTATAGTGTGTACGCACGCTTATAACTAATCAAGATTAACTAATCTTCGTCGAAATAAGCAATTTTGCAGTGTGTGCGGGGTCAAGGTCAGGGTAATGCAGAATAAACTTTGTGGCTCTGCGCGCACACCTTCCAAGATCCGAAGATTATATTTAGATGTGCCGCACCAGAGACAACTAGCATATTCTGCCTCAATCCTGACTAAGGCAGTATATAGTGTTTTTGTGAAACATGAGAGGGGCATTATAAACCAATGGTGTTTTTATCATACCAATGTTACGATTACATTGGGGACAGGTTTTCTGATGTGACTATTCCCAACAAGTTTAGAAGAAATACTACTACCTATGTCCTACAGAATCTGTCCCGCTCAAGAGCATGTCATTCATTTTAGTAAAAATACAGCTTTCCGGTGCTAGTAACAGAAATAATTTGGCCCTTAGATGGAATGAAAGTTATGCACAAATCCAGAGATCATGGTCTTGTGCTAGTCCCTGATATCATGAATAGATAGTCGTAACTTTTTTAATGGATGCTGTTACATAGACTATCTAGTCCATGACGAGTTTTTGGTGAGTGACAGTGCCATTTAGCCAAGATACACAGACAGCTCTTCTGCTCTAACTTACAGCTGCAAAGTGCTTAAATTGCATTATTTTCAATAAACGTTATATTGTGGCATTCTTGAGATTCTGCTGCACCATGTGATAAACATTGTTTTCCTAGATTTAAAATTCACAATTGGAAATTTTTGGCTGAAACGTACCCTGTGTTGTGTCCTACATTGGGCTGCCCATTTTGGCAGCCTGTGTACATGTTGACATAACTTTTTTGGGAACAAATTGTAGCATCGGTTACAAATTTGGTCAAGACATTATTCTACAGACGCTAGATGCTATGTATGTCAAAAGAAAATTATGTTTTTCTTTTTATTTACTGAGGAAATATCCTCTCAAAACACATCTCAAACCTTAAAGGCATTGGAACTCCACTGAACAGTTGTAACTTATGGAACCAAAGATTATGTCCAAATTTTAAAAGACGATGCCATATTACAATTATTGGAACCGAGGTCTTTCTCTATAAACAAACATGGCCCTTTTTTCACACTGTGCGGACTATTCACAACCATAATTTCGTCGTCTGGCTCTAGTCATAACGCCGAAGAGAAAGGATGGAATTTTTTAACCTCAAAGAGAGAACTGCCCCCTCTTAACTTTTTGGCATGAACCCTATCTTTGCGATAGATATCATAGCCTAAACTAGGAATTTCAGCTTCAGCAATTAAGTTAAAACTTAAAATCACTGGCCCAAGACACTTGGGGCGCTGTTCTTGTTCATATACTACTGTTGACCTATAATGACCTCTGCATAACCTTTGACCCCATTTTTGTCATAATCTAAAAACTCTGGCAATGACAACCTTGTAAACAAGCCACTGTTTCAAACTCGCATAGCGTATACACATTTGACCCTCAAACTGGACCATATTTTATCAAATTGTTCCCTTTGCAAATAAAGTGCTGTGACTAAACCATGAACTTGCTCAAAACCACCATTGGCACAAGAATTGGTGGTGTACACAGATTTGCCTTTAAATGTACTCCTACCTCCTTGATCCAGTTTGGGGTTAATATATTTACACCTGTTTTTTTCTTCAAATAGAGTTATATAACCCCAAATTGCTTCAAACAAACCATGGCCCAACACCTTGCAGGGTATTAGTCGACTCTGAAATGCATGACATGACCACTACATGAATTCTGGACTCCTTTTGTCAAAAACTCTCCAAAAACACTGTATTCGGCAAATCAAATGGCTAACAATACTAAAGAAAATGGTGGTCCAGGACTTGCATACTTTGTCTTGTCTGAAGTATGAATGACGGACGCGAGCATATACCCATTAACGCCTTTCATTACAGTGCCACTTGTGCTTGCCTACGCTCCACGCGGAAAGTGGTACAATGTATACGCCTGTGTCGCTACTTTTCGTACTTCGATATGGACAGTATAGGGGGATGCACAACGAATTGTGGTATGCACAGATGTTCTCTAATGACTTTCTAATGTGGACATTGACTCATTGTCCAAAAGCTAACCTACTTATCACCTTCTGCAAATGCTGCGACACTCACCCTTAATCAAAGACACTGGCCCAAGCCTCAAGGGGTTTTGCTGATTGCCTTTATGATCCTACATACCTCTAATTTTTAAACAACAACAAATAATGTAGTTATGTACACCTGGTGACCTTTGTTTTACTCCTAATTCTACTCCTACTCTGAAGCCAGAAGAACATTGAATAGACCTGTTAACAAACACGACTTATATTACATTATATATCTCATAAAATGGCCATAGGTGTAAATTGCATTAAGGGAAAATGCTTGCAAATTGTTAGCAGACAATTTTCAGCTCTTTATACAAATAAAATGTGTTTGTATTTTGGGGACAACTATGTGTTAGTGTCACTACATAGTTGTCCCAAAAATACAAGCACATGCAAGGCATACAGTTTATATGTATCTGTATAATAAGAACTGAAAAGTATGTGCCTTCAGCTTTGCACAGCTGTTTGAAAATCTCATTTATTATGAGAAAACCAAAATAAAACATCAACGGTGACACACTTTTGACAACTAATTTGGATTATTTATACCACTGACTTCATCATGTGTAAATTTTACAAACTTTCATTGCGGGCAAATATGATTTTGCTTAAAAATAGATTTTAATAGTCTTTCTATGGGAAATGACAATATAGAGGGCGCTATAACATGGAAATCATGACCTTTGTAGGCCTATATAACAAGATTACCACAATGGATTTTAAAAATTTTGCAGAGGTAATAGTGCTTGCATGCCCCTACTTAAATCAGTTGTCAAAAATGTGTCGCCACTGCTTAAAATTGCTCTAAAAATAAGAGACGATTTGCGTGAGGTCAAACAGCTGTGTTTAACCCAAATGGCACCAAGGGTCATTTTATAAAACAGGACTTATTTGCAGTTTACGTAAACAGATTTATTCAAAGTTTTTTTGGCTACATAGTATCAGTAGAGTTCAACAAATGGTTCAATCATTTTTACACAACTACATTATCCATTGCAAAATTGTAAGCATTGACCCATTTTGTTATCTCCTGGCGCTTAAAGACACTATCAGTGATTTATCCGAAAGAGTCGAAAATATTTGAAATTTGCAGGAATAGTTTTTAAGTGAAGGATAAGCTGATAGAATTCTCATAAGTTACTTTTTTCAACTGAAGAATTAACAGAAAAGGAAGAAAACGGCAGTGTTCAGAGATTCGAATCTCCATTCAATTACGTGCTGTAGTAAGTGTCCGAACGGACAGCAATGACTAAAATTTCCGATTTTGTCCATATTAGGTTGCCTTTGGTCCTATCATTTGCAGGGAATGTTAGGATACCTGTTCTTGTTACAAACATGCAAAAATCTGATTTTTGATGATTTTTTCGATTTTCTGATTTATCAAATCACTGATAGTGCCTTTAAGCAGAAGGGATATTTCGTCGTAGTAAAATCTGTCGTTGGTGTGTCCGTCTGCCTGTAACCGTTAGACCCCTGATCTGATCTAAATGACAATTGCACCACATGAGCTACCGCTACTTGCGCTGTGACAGACAGGTCTGTAGGCCAAAGGTCATATACTTTCCTGCCTTCTTATTTTCTTGAAAACCTGTGTAAGCTAACGCCCTCTCTCTTCCCATGTTTTCCTCTCTTAGTCCACAGGAATAAGTCTCTCTGGCCCGATCGTTAATAGCCTGGTCCCCAGGAACCCCAGATTTTACCGGAAGTGGTCAAAATGTTGGTATCAGAAGAAAGCTACTATTTTCTCATGAAATTTTAGGGCTGAAATATGTTTGGTTTTTTTGGTCAACCAATATTAATTTTACACAGTACTCTATGGGACTTACGAAATCATGTTTTTAGCCCTCACATCAAAACGGATTGATATATCGGCGCGAAACTTTACAGATGGGGTTTTGGGGTCCATTCCATCAAAATAAAAACTTCATATACTTAAATCGGGCCATCCCCCTTTAACATTCTCACTGCATTTCAAACAAGGTTACTGCTTATAACTAAAATGGTGAACTACCAGAACCCAATATCCCAATAAGGCATACTTGTTATGTGGGTAGTTGCAAGAAATAATATCAATGAACTCATATGCATATTTGCTCTGATTGGCTGATTATTACAGAGGTGAACTTCTACCATCCCAATGTCAAAATTTGACAACATTTTGTATGTAAATAGTGGTGGATACAAGTAATACCCATGCACTGTGCCATGATTATTTGTGCATATTATTGAGCTCATTTGCATATATGCTCTGATTGGCTCATTGCTAACAAAGTGCACTTCAGCCAGATCCAAATGTTCAAATTTGATGAAACTAGGTATACATGTAGATAGCAGCAGGTGGGTGAAACTGTACAAATGCCCATAAACGATTTGATATTGATAGTAATATCACACCCATTTCACTGAGCCACCGATTCTACTACCTATTAGTCCTCCGCCTCAACGAGGTGGGAGACCATATTAATACCTAAGCAGTGATTTAAAAATATTTGAAATTTGCAGGATAGCTTCAAAGTGAAGGATGATCTGTATACTAGATCAGTAAGTTACACCTTTTCAGCTTGAAGAATGAACCGAAATAAGAAACGGCAGTGTTCCAAGATACGATGCTCCTTCAATTACGTGTTTGCAGTAAGTGTCCTTTCGGACCGTAATGACTAAACTATCCGATCTGTCCTTATTATGTTTGCTTCTGGTCTTATCATTTGCAGTTATGTTGGATACCTGTACTGTTTACATACATTAAAAATCTGATTTTTGATGATTTTTTCGATTTGCTGATTAGCAATCACTGATATTGTCTTTAAGTTTATCCTGTCCGCCAGATGTCGGTCCGCAGAATTGGTCCCGTTTTCCAAAATTACCCTTTTTCGCATTATATTGACTATTCGGCTAATTACAATGTACGGGCGAGCTCGCAGGTTTCGGATAATAGGGCTGTTTGTGCGAATTTAAGGTCATGGAGCAATCAATTGACCTTTGGTTCGATTTACTGGCAACACTGGCATATTTGAGATTTTGGCCCGATCATATGGTCCAGGACCATAAGCAGTAGCTAAAAGGCAGCTATTACATGTACTATTTTCTATTTCAATCGCGCAACATCTGATGGTTTTCATTGCAATCTTTACCTCTAAGATAAAAGTACAGACGCACGCACGCATCTGAGCCGGCACAACATCGCTCTTTTGTAATACTTTATAAACATGTTAACAGAATAAAGCGCACACATCATCATGAAATAGCACCGGGGGCTATGATACAAGTTGAAAATATCTGCTCCGGGACCATTTTCCTTCGGCCAAAACCTGGTGTGATGCGGATAAGTCGTCTCACTGAACCACCATGTATTGTCGTTTACCCGGTGAAAAGCAAGTAACTACTAAGTATACTGTTGAATGTCGGCATCGGATTTTGCTGTAAGAGTTTAGAGTTTGTGACCCATAAAGTAATATTGAAGTGCGGATTAGAGGTACGGTTTTGTTTCATATGTAAGTTTGAATGTTGCCTTTTATTGTGTGCACCACCATTGTCACTGAGGCTGGTATACGTGTGTGCAGTGACCGGGGGTTGTACGCAGCCTGCCAGCTGCCCTGAGCTCGGCGTTAGTCTGACTCGAAGCGTGTAAAGGAAAAGGTGTTCCGTAATACGGTAATCTCACACTACATTCTCTGATTTTGAAAGCTTTCATTTGATGTAAATGTTTGAGTTTTGGGTCGAAAACATTAACCACGTAAGGCCAAAAAGCCACGTCGAGCATAGCGACCTTGCTACCTCCATGCTTATGCTGCTGGTTTGGTCCCCATGCGTGCCATGCACCAGGCCAGGTGTGCACACAACACCACATGCACCATAGGCTAGCACTTATGGCACCTGAAACTGTAGAAAGCCAGTCCTGGACCATTGTCCTTTGAAGTCTTGAAATTTGTAATCTTGCTTTAATCTTTTTAGATAATATAAACGTGAAAATAGAAAGCATGTTTTTTGCGACAGCAAGTGGGGATATTACACTGTTATATATTGATGTTTTATTATACAATATTCCATTGAAGTTGAAACGACGCATCGTAGGCATCATCAAATACTCCCGTCTTATTTGTGATAGATTTTAAATTAAAATATTACTTAGTGTCGATGGTGAACCACAAATGATAGCCCCTTCAACTTTACGTTTTAATGTGTACTTTCGTTGAAAAGGGGGATAAATTTCACATTAAACTTACCTTTACTAATAACAATTTTGGCCTGTTAAACTAATGATGATACCTCTTTGTAATCGATGAAATCCATCGAGAAATTAGGTTGCGGTTTATTTTTCTTATCAATACGAAAACCTTTGATCAAATTTGCCAGAAAGTCCTTATTTTTTGACAAGGAAAATCCTAAAATTGTTTTACTCAAGAGTCGGGGAAATTTGTCAATAATAATCCTCTGTTTTTGAGCAAGGACATTTCCCTCAAAATGGCCTGAAATTTACGAAAATTAAAAGCAAAACATTAGCTAAAACCCGACTTTTAAGGCCCCACTTTTCTCTGATACTATTTGACATTTCCCTTCTGATACCCCATTTACCTCTATAACTAAGCGTTAATGTATTACTGTTAGGAGACTGGTAAAGATTATTTAGCTTGCTTCATTGCAAGTAGTAATGTGGGAGTGTGAATTTGCATTGACGTTAAGTTTGTAAGTTGACTGCATTGGCCAATTACCTTCAGCTTCAACGTCCCCCACAAAAACCACTGACCCCCCACATTCATATTCGTTACCTTTACCCCCATTTTTTTGTGTTTCTGCAAGAGGTACAAAGGATACTCCTGGTCGTGGTCTGTTTATCTGTGGCGGTTGTTCACCTACACCGAGACACACACCTGACTTTTTCACTGTAGAAACCGGACATCGTTCAACCGAGGAACGGTCCTCGTTGTTCAAAAAAGTTTAATAATCTAAGTTATTGCAGTTTCTATTCCGTCATTTGCTTTATAACGGAATAACTGCAATATTATATTTGCAGTTATTCCGTAAAATAATTAGATTAGTAAATTATAGCCTGGCGGCGCCAATCTAGTGGCTTAGCGATCTTTATAGGCCTGGCGCGCAATCTAGTTGGCTAAGGAAGCGAGCGTTATAATTATCCTTCGGCGCAAGCTAGTTGGCTAAGCGTTTTTTATAGGCCTGCGGCGCAACCTTGGTTAAAACTTTTACCCCATATTTCTCTTCCTTCTTCAAGCCCTACCCTCTTTAAGGGGCTATCGTCTGCGACGCAACCTAGTTATATTAAAAAAATATTAGATTAGTAAATTTATTGGCCTGCGGCGCTAGACATTTATCTAATCAAAATCCAAAAGGCGCTTAGCAACACCCTCCCATAAACCCCCCACGGGCGATTAAACTTATCAATATATCGCTTTATTTCTTCTGTTTGAGTGTCAATTTTTCACTTTGAAAAGGTCATCCGAGGTTCAAACTCATGAATATTGATGAAATTACACCCTCATAAATATTCAAAAATCCTCATAAATATTTATAAAATCTCAATAAATAATTCATAACATTATTAAAATTTAATAAGTCCTCTGCGGCGTCAAAACAGTTGCTAAGCGTTCTTTATAGGCCTGCTGCGCAAACAGCTAAGTTTTTCTTTATAGAGCCTGCCGCGCAAAACAGTTGGCTACGCGATCTTTATAGGCCTGCGGCGCAAAACAGTTAGCTAAGCGATCTTTATAGGCCTGCGGCGCAAGCTAGTTGGCTAAGCGATCTTTATAGGCCTGCGGCGCAAAACAGTTAGCTAAGCGACTTTATAGGCCTGCGGCGCAACCTTGTTAAAACTTTTACCCCATAATTTCCCTCCTTCTTCAAGCCCTGCCCTCTTTAAGGGGCTATCGGTCTGCGACGCAACCGAGTTATATATAAAAAAAATATTAGATTAGTAAAATATTAGATTAGTAAAATATTAGATTAGTACATTTATTGGCCTGCGGCGCTAGATAGTTATCTAATCAAAATAAAAAATGTGACCTTGGTGGACTCTGACCTGGGTTACCTCTGTGACCTGGGTGAACTCATGTGACCTTTGGCCCAATCACAAATCATGCCGGCAGACAACACTTGTAGTCCAAAGACTGCAATGTATTTTGTTAAAATCTAAAATATAAAAGAAAAGAACAACTGGTCCAGGACTCATACGGGTATGCACAGGTTGACCTTTACTGACCCACTTGACATTTGGGTCACCTCGGGGACACTGAAATGAACCACTGGCCCAAGATCCAAGGGGTTATGCTGATTGACCTTTAATGACCCTACACAACCTTTGATCCATTTGGTTACAATCTTTGAAATGTTCTTTAAATACCATAGGGTGCTATGACCACTAAACTCACTCAAAAATAACTGGGATGAGGCTCATATGGAGTGTACACAGGTTAGTCATAAATGATCCTACCTGACCTTTGACCCCATTTGGTGAGAATATAATATTTTTCTGCAAATAAAGTCATATAATCACCAAACTTTGTCATAAGAACCACTGGCCCAAGACCATGGGGTTATATTTCTATTGACCTCTAATTACCTTATGTAAACTTCAAGTCTATTTTGAAAAAAAAACCAACAATCTGTAAAACACTTTCTTCTGCAAATAAAGTGCTATAATCACCAAACTTGCACATAAGAAATGATTCATCCCTTACAAACCACCACAAATACTCACACACCCCATCCCAACTACAACCCAATCCACGAACCAACATGATGGGCGGAAGACTTGGTTAGTGATCCACTTGTTTATGTAGTATGACGTATGAAGTGTATGACCAGAGATGCATGACGTAGCGTAAATTACACAGCGCCATGTGTGACTGGCGATTGATGAGGCACTGATTTCATGCAGTATGCCTCCACTTCCTGGATCAAATGGTCTATCTCGATTTATTTAGGATCCCTGATAGTGGTACATGCAAGTAAAACCCATTCACTGTGTCATCATTATTTGTGCATATTAATGAGCTCATTAGAATACTTGCTCTGATTAGCTCATTACTACAAAAGGTGAACTTCTACCAGATCCCAATGTCAAAATTTGGTATGGATAGTGGTGGATGCAAGTATTATCCATGTACTATGTCATCATTATGTGTACATATTATTGAGCTCATTTGCATATTTGCTCTCATTTGGATCTAGTTGTGTACTTCTACCACATCCGGATGTCCAAATTTGATAGAACTTGGTATGTGGGTAGCAGTGCATGCAAATAATACCCAGTCACTCTGTCATCATTATTTGTGCATATAAATGAGCTCATTTGCATATTTGCTCTGATTAGCTCTTTACCAAAAAGGTGAATTTCTACTAGATCGTAATGTCCAAATTTGATTAAATTTGGTATAATAAAGTGTTCTGCAAATAGATTACTATGAGCATTAAAATGCTTAAAATGAACTGGGACAAGGCACATGGATTGTGCACAGATTAACCTTTAATGACCATTGACCTTTCACCCAATTTGGTGATTATTTCTTTGGCAAAAACTAACAATTGACTCCTAACTTGACTGAGAAAGTGGCGTGGTCTAGCAGTTAGCAAGCTTACCTCTGGAGTATAAGGGTCCTCGGATCGAATCTCAGTGGGATCACTTGCTGGATTTAATTCGGGAACTCAATTTGGGATTTAATTTGTATAACAGATATTGATTAAAACCTGAATACCACTTTCTCTGTGGTTCATTTGAAATGGACAAATGAACCATGAAAGCTTGCACTACCCATCCGGTGTGTGTTTTGTGTAGTGTGTTTGAATGTTGCAATATGGCGCTGTTTATGCTGCTGCCTCCAAGTTGCATTGTTTCTGTCTAGTAATTATTAAGTTGTAAAGTCTCTAGCAATTTGGCCTACAGGCCACGATTTGAGATTAAAATAAACCTTTATTATTATTATTATTATTATTATTATTAACTTACAGACACTATCAGTGATTTACCCAAGAGAGTCAAAATATTTGAAAATTTGCTGAAATAGCTTTAAAGTGAAGGATAAGTCTGTAGAATTCTTGTAAGTTATTTTTCCCAACTGAAAAATTGAGAGAAAAGGAAGAAAAGAGCAGTGTTCAAAGATATGAATCTCCATACAATTACGTGTAGTAATAAGTGTCCGTTCAGACAGTAATGACTAAAATGTCCGATTTTGTTCTTAGGTTGCTTTTGGTCTTACCACTTGTAGGGTATGTTAGGATACCTAGCCTCGCTGCCAACATTCAAAAATCAGATTTTTGATTTTTTTTCAATTTAGTAAATCACTGATAGTGCCTTTAATACAACTATGCATTCCTTAACCATCCCAATTGATGGGTTACTGCATCATTGATGCACTCATTTGTAATGGTTAGAGAAATATCAATCATCCATACAAGTTTTTATATTTCTGTGTGTCGTCAAAACAAAGAGCAGGTGGTTGCAACAACACCTTTTTTGGCTGAGTATTTCTAGAAATACTGAAGTTTCCACTTTTCATAATTTTTCCTAGAAGGAACTACAACTCCTGTGGAGATGAATAGAATAAGGTGTCATATGAAAAAAATCAAAATTAGAAAATTCTTGTGTTAGATTTTGCAGATTGAGTGTTTCTCTTTGAAATAACAGGTGTTTTTAATTTTCCCTAAATTATTTTCCCGTAAAATCGTTTTCGAAAGAATTAAACATTTGATTTTTAAATCAAATGTTTAAAAAAAAAAGCCAACATGAGATTTTAGGTATTTTGTTTATACACATATCCCTGGAGTTTCAGCTTAAAAGCACCTTCCATTTAGGCTGGGAAAAATTATTTAATGAAAAAATTAAGGAATTTAAAAAAATAAAACACTAAAAGAAATCGCACTGTCTCGAAACTCCAAAAATATGTGGAGGAAAGTTTAATCCTTACCATAGTCAAGTTTGGACTAAATTGATTTAGGGGATTTGATTTCATGGTAATTTTTCTGTAAGACCATTTTATCCGATGATCCTACCTTAACCCTAAACATATCTTTATGTAACTCTTATTCTTAACCCTAAACCTAATTCTTAAAGGTGCTTGTTCCGATTTATGTCTATTGTGTTCTCTACCTGATATGAGAGGCTGACACTTTCACATACGCTCCATCAAGTACCGTGGGAAGCAAACTTGCGGTTTTGATGGGAGAAGCAATAATGCATATTGCAAAGTCCTATTCAATACTGTGCTAATATTGATGGTTAACCATTACAATGGCAGTTTTTTGTTTATATCTTGGGAATGAAATGGATTTGAGTGCTCAAGTTTCAGGGCGAAAATGAGAAAAATACATGAGCCTTTCATCTGAGATCAAAATCAATACTACTTCTGGCTAAATGGGGTGGGGGGGGGGCAAAGACAATCGGAACAAGCACCTTTAACTCAATAACCCTACACCTAACTTGTAACTCTTACTCTTAAACCTTAACCTAGATCTTAATCTAACTCTTACACCTAAACGTAACTCTTAATCTGACTCTTATTCTTAATTCTAAACCTACTTCTTTCTCAATGACCCTACACCTAACTTGTAACGCTAACCCTTACTCTAAACCTAAACCTTACTCTTAACCTACCTCTTAATCTAACTATTACTCTTAAAGCTCTAAACTTTTAAGCCTAACTCTTACTCTTAATCCCAACTCCAAACCCTAACACTTAACCCTAAGCCTAACTCTAAATCTAATTCTTACTCTTAACTCTAGGTCTAACTCTAAACTTCTGTAAACCTAACTATTACTCTTAATCCTAAATTTTACTCTTAAAGACACTATCAGTGATTCACCCGAAAGATACAAAAATATTAGAAATTTGTAGGAATAGCTTAAAAGTGAAGGATAAGTCTGACGTAGGACTCTCATAAGGTATATTTTCTAACTGAAATATTGACAGAAAGGGAAGAAAACGGCAATGTTCAGAGATATGAATCCCCATTCAATTACACGTTGTAGTAATTTTCCGTGCGGACAATAATGACTAAAATATCCAATTTTGTTCTTATTAGGTTTGTTATTAGACTTATCACTTGCAGGGCATATTGGGATACCCATACTTGTTCCAAAAATGCAACAATCTGATTTTTGATGATTTTTCGATTTCTGATTTAGCAAATCACTGTTAGTGCCTTTAACTGTATGCCTTTTTATTCTCACCACTAAAAATATATCTTGCTCTTAACCATTAACCTATCTACAACACAGCAGCCTTTGGGGTACCTTCATACAAACATTTAATTGCTTATAACATCATAATGCACCTTCAGAATCAACTTTATTTTTTTTAAAGTGACAGGAGGAGATTTTTTTTAGGATATAAATTTCTCTCAAATTTCACTGGATCGGTTAAAGACCACCTACCGAGAATGTTTGGAAGGTTTATTGGACAAACAGGTGCAAAAGAAAACCTTGTTTTGAACTTGCCTGCTATCGTAATCGTTCCCCATTGAAAACCATGCTTTGACTTTCTGTCGTGCATGACATAAACTCAGTAGTACTAAATCGTTGTCTTATTACATAAAGACCGCGTATTCGGCTTATTCACTTCAGGTGTGATCTAATATACAGGTAAGCATTCCAAATATGTAAAAAACTGGGGTTCGACAAAAATTGGGGGCGCTTCTTTCTGGGTCTCTTTAAATAATTTTTCCCAAGGATATTCAAGGAAACAACCAAAAACTGGAGGTGCTAGGATCTCGTAATACATCTGTAATATTATAATTGTATTTTATTTCCAAACACGCTTGCCTGCATGCATAGGCGTAAATCCCGGGGGGGATGGGGGGGATATATCCCCCCCAATATTTTGATGAGGGGGGATGGTCAATACGATCATCCCCCCCAATGTTGATGCCCATTCATGTGTTTTTGATTAAATATAACCTCATATTTTACCATAATAGCTTAAAAATGGTAAATTTTCGCGCGCTTCGCGCGCATTTTGTTATAATTACAATTACATTTAACAAATTTAACTTCAAAATGGCAATTTTTTTGCGCGCTTCGCGCGCACATGTGCTAGTAATGGATCTTTTCACCAAACCCCGTTTCATTCCTAAATTTTCATCAACCCCATCCCCCCAATGTCAAAAAGAAATTTACGCCACTGCCTGCATGCATGTGTGTGTGTCTGCACCTTTAGGCATGTGTGTGTGTGTGCATGCATGTGTTATAAATATAAATTAATGTATAAGAATTGATAATTTAACAAATCTATTTTCTAATTTTCCAATTTTTTTCCCCAGTCATAAAAAAATTGTATTAATGTGCCATCTTGTATTGTAAATAATATAAAGGTATGGTAAAGAATATTGTTGTCTTTGAATGACATCAATTTATAGGCTACTCCATCCTTGATCTGGTCTAGAAGAGCTATTGAAGCCAAACCTGGTCATTATTGCAGGAGGGTACAAGCCCCTAATACACATCACCTGGTGCTCTCCTGGGTCTGTGTAATTAGCTATGGAAATGTATAAGATGTTAATATTTTTACCATATCTCTTTTTTTCTTGAGAAGCTGTTGGCGGCAAACTAGGCAATACTGTAGGAGGGCACAAGCCCAGAATGTAGAAGGTAGAATGTAAATTACACTTACCGTTATTATACATGTCATTGAGGACATGCTCCCCAAGTCTTTCAATGAGCGGAAAATACAAGTAATTGGGCAACACCACCATCAGTGGTTTAGAGATTTTTTGGTTGATATTATTGCACAGGTGTTTTAAAAAAGAAAATCAATTAGAACTCGGACAATATCATAAACATTTTTAGCTCAGCATGTGTAGTATGTAGAGCATTTGAGATGGCAATGTGTCGACTATATTTGTGTGTCTGTTAAAACCTGTCAAAATGTGTCTTGTTGCCAACTTGGGCCAATTGCAGCAAAAATAGGTCAGAAGAACCACTGACCCAAGACCCTTATGGGGTGCTTACAGATTTGGATCAAATGTCATGTAGGCCATGTAAAGGGACATTCTTTGAAAGTCTATAAATTTCTTACTGTGTCACAAATCAATTGCTATAATCACCATATGTGCTCAGAAGAACCACTGACCCAAGGTCCATATGGGGTGTTCACAGATTTGGGTCAAAGGTCACATGGGCTCGATTAAAAGGGGCTTTCTTTGAAAATCTATAAATTCCTTTTGTGCCACAAATATCAGTGCAAGGCCACAGTACTGTATGGGCAAGAAAAGTGGGCCATGTGGGTTAAAGGTGCAACGAGAGATTTCACATATCAGGTGTCCCTAAAAATCAAAAGTACTGATTTTTGCCCTGATGTAAAGCTTTCCATCATAAATGTTCACATCTGAAAGGATTAAGCTGAGAAATGTTCTTTGGTAGAAAAATTTTGAAATTTCTAATTTTGTATAGGAGTAAATACGAAATTCAGCCTATGTTTTACATTAAATATAAGCAAATCAAAATCACCTGTTTTCTCTCTCTTTTCACACATTTCTGTAGCCAAACGCAAGATAAGAAATCTATTGAGTGTCTAATCTTTATCAAATTACTATTATGATGCAATATATGGGTGTCTCAAAATCTCTTGTTGCACCATTAAGATTAAAACCAGAGAGCAACTCTTGCATTTGTGCTCCATTTTATAATGAACATGAAAGAATACTTCAAATGGCATGTTTGTAAGACTTGTAGTATCCTCCACTATCATGAAGTTTTGGCTTTCAAGTGTTACATTAGTTCCAAGACACCAAATCAGTGCTATTTATGTGCCAAATAGGAAGGCTCCTATCTGTTTCGTGGTATGTTATACTTAGTGGGTAAAATTTTCTTTATTCTCCCAAGGTCCTAGATAGACTATCATTTGAGAGCAAATTAAATTTCACATTTTGTTGAAATTATGCCTGTGCCACTTAAAGGCACTATCAGTGATTTGCTAAATCAGAAAATCGAAAATATCAAAATAAGATTTTTGCATATATACAACGAGTACAGTTATCCTCACATACCCTGCAAATGATAAGACCAGAAGCAACCTAATAAAGACAAAATCGGAAATTTTAGTCATTACTGTCCGTACGGACACATACTACAACACGTAATTGAATGGAGAATCGTATCTTGGAACACTGCCGTTTTCTTCCTTTTCTGTCAATTCTTCAGTTGGAAAAAGTAACTTATGAGAATTTTACTGACTTATCCTTCACTTTAAGCTATTCCTGCAAATTTGAAATATTTTCAAATTACTGATAGTTTAAGGAAACCTTAGAAGTAACAGCTAATTGTGTGTTTCTTATCTGCAGCTTCATCAAGCCAAGCAACAAGTACAGCCACAACAACTGCGTCATCATCACCTTCGTCAACTGACGTTCCCCCTCATGGCAGTGCTTCTCCAGTTAGAGGTAGTCAGTCATCACCTATTCCTGGTGCTATGCCTCCTCCATTTATGCCCCCACCACCTTTTATGTTTATGCCCCCATATGGTAAGTCAGCATACTTGTTACCTTTTATAAATGCAATTGAGTAAAAACAAAGAAAGTAAGTCAGCATGTGAATTTCAGCTAAGGTATTTGCTTCAGGTAATGTGGCATTGTAGGTCAGCTTGTTGCCACTCGACAAAATTAGACTTTGAACAGGGGGGTAGGACACAATCTGCTCAATTAGGGCATTGGGGATTTCCAAACGGTAATTTGGGGAACTGCTATGTGCATTTACTATGGCAGTCTCGGTCCCAGTGACATTACAAAATCATCTCTTAAACCTTTGTTCAAAAGATCTTAGTAATATCATGATAATTTAGGAAAAAATCATTGACTTCTAAATCCCTCGGGGTTAGTGGATTAACCTCGCTGCAAAATAGTGTAATTTCCAATAACGGTCATTTAGATTTAAATATTCGTGACCAGGCCTAGTCTTTAGTCAAGTCTGTGTGTAACCGTTCAATATGCGTAAGAGCGCGCTCCTACCGTTAAATCTTCGAAACAGACTAGCACCCGGAAGTTGATGCCGTTTTGAATTCAATTCACTGTTGCTGTTAGGTTGGCATGTCCTACCCCTGACTTTGAAACGTATGAGAGAGTGTATGTGTGTGTGTGTCCTTACCTACACCTTAATTGCAGGACCGGTGATCATACACACGCCAATTATTGTGGTACCATCACTTTTATTGTGGTACCGGCATCCGGTACCACAATAAAAGTTGCACTTCTTTAACTTCAAATGCGGTTTATATTCATTCTTAGCTGTTTTCAACAAAAATATTCCCGGTCCCACAATTAAGGTGTGTTTTCGGTCTCTTTGTGTTTTGACTATCCAAAACACAACACACACTTTTGTCAAGCTGCCAAAGCAGCTCTTTTTCATTACAGTGCCCTCTCACAATGCTCCTACAATTATGGTTCTGCTCTATCTAGTAAGTCATTGCAATTTTACAAGCCATCTTTCACATAAATATGAATTTCATTTGAATGGGATTATTTAACCCTTATATACCGGGGTGGGAGGGGTACCTAGAATTACGTCAGAGTAACATCATGAAGTTTGCATGTCAGCAAAACTGTCAATTTCCATAGCACACAGTGTAGAATAGTGGAAAATTCATTTTTTTTCCATCAAGAAGGAAAAAAGTTAAGAATGTTCGAATTTCACGCGGTCTTAGTCCGGCAAATGTAATAATACAAAAAAAAAATAAGAACATTAATTACACAGAAGTCAGAACATGTGCTCGGCATCTATTAAACAATCCTCTGTGTGATCAGCACTCTGATTAATCAAATGCACCTACTTATAACGCACCTAATAACACAGATTCCTATACACACACCAATATAGGGACCGGTACCTAAATCAATGTGTGCGTGCGCGCGTATGTGTGTGCTTTAGTCTAACAAGTGAACAGGCTGAGTAAAAACAGGGACAAGCATAGAACTGACATAGTGCAATCTAAAAACGTACGTACACACCATTTAATTTTTTTAATGCGGTACCACAATCCAGGTACCTTAATTGTTGATGTAAAACTGGTTCACTACCGGTACCTAAATTAATGTGTAGGTGAGTATGTGTGTGTGTGTGTGTGTGTGTGTGTGTACTAACTTATACCCAAATTTTGGGTCCAGTGTTCAATACAACCAATAATTGTTTGGCACCATATACGAATTGTGGACCACCCATTGTCCCACAACTTATTTCCTGAAATGAATTTTCAAAATGAGTACCATAGCCGTGTGCGTCTAGCACACCCGAGCGACACCTTGTCTTTGTTGGTAGTATCTTTCTTTAACCTAGCGTTGTGCACGCTTAGCCATGGATAGGTATGCCTATTCGTGCGATTTCTTTCTTCTTCCACATGCAACTTCAAAATGTATGTACTACGCCTGCCTAAACGTTTGTACGGTAGTGCCACGAAAATTGGTCAGAAGACCACCGACCCAAGGCGCCCAAAAAAGGTGTACACAATTGGGGGCAAAGGTCATGTGGGCCGACATTAAGGGGCATATAGTGTGGACTCATAATATAAAAAAAGCTTCTGACACCGAATAAGTGCTATGATCACCGGATGTTGTAGAAGAACCAAAGACCCAAGACTACGGGGTGTACACAGATTGGGGTATCAAAGGTCATGTGGGCCACTTAAAGGGGCATTAGTCGGAACTCTATAAAAGCCTTCATATGCCACAGAATAAGTGCTTGATAACTGGATGTTGTCAGAAGAACAACAGACCCACGACCCCCAGGGGGTACACAGATTGGGGTCAAGGGTCATGTGGGCCAATTAAAGGGGAATCGTCGGGAACTCATAAAAGCCTTCTGCCACAGAATAAGTGCTAGATCCACTGGATGTTGTCAGAAGAACCAACAGACCCAAGACCCCTACGGGGTGTTACAGATGGGGTCAAAGGTCATGTGGGCCAATTAAAGGGGCGGCAGTTCGTCGGAACTCATCAATTCCTTCTTGTGCGACCAATCACTTGCTATAATCACAGACTGCTCAGAAAGAAACCGCTTGAACCAAGGCCATATGGGGTGTACACAGAATTTGGATCGAAGGTCATTAAGCGGTCATAGAGGACACTTCCGGTATGGGAATAAAATTCATATTTGCTATATGAAAAAGCTTCAAAGGTCATTAAAGGGAACTTCCAGTCTTCAATTGTAAAAATCTTCAAAAATTATGTTTGTTATATGAAGGTAGCACGGTCAACGTGATCTCATATTGCATATGAAGCAGCTTAAGACCCTTCCCAAACGTTGTGCTCGGCAAGGGGTCAAAGGTCAACTAAAGGGGACTTCCGGGTCATGAAAAAACTCTCAAAAAATTATTGTTATAGCAAGGGTACCATGGTTCAAGTGACTGTATGATATGAAGCAGCTTGGGGGTCAAAGGTCATTTAAAAGGAACTTCGGTCTAATTTGAAAATATGTAAAGGTCCATTTGAGTTAGTAAGCCTAGATTGCGACTGAGGACGACTACTTGATCAATGCATTTTTTTCTTTTATCCGCCGAAAACAAACTAAGGCTATCATTATGTCAAGTTTTAATCACGAATCATGCTTCATCGGCGAAGAGAGAAGATTTTGCCATCAATTGTTTTGGATATGTCAATCAAAGTATTCCACGTGTGAACTTAATTTTCGCTGAGCTGAATGTGTAACACTGTACACTTTGAAACTGTAACAGAAGGGTTAGACTAGGAATCCAAAACGGTTCGATAAACGTTACCTTGAAAATTATACAGCGGCGTGATAAATGAGTTGACTTAACCAGGTTATGGTAATAAGTGGTGTAAAATGAACAAAAACAGCAATTCAGACAGAATATTATTAGTGTCTTACTTTGTAACTTTACTGGAATGATGATCTGACTATTAAAAGTTTAAACGTTATCGGATCATAAACAGGTAGGTTTAAAACAATTTCAGTTTTTATGTATGTAGCTATTATAAAGTTTAAAATACATTAAAAACAAAGGTCTATTAATATCAGCATGTTTTGGTGGTTCCAAGGAGTTGTGCAGCCAGGAGCAGGTCAATTTTCCAAGATGCATACATATCAAGGTCATGAATCGTGATGTTTGGGCTATGGTGTTGGACGATAGTGGACGCGATGTGGTGTTGGTGTGTGAGGGGGGTGTTATCGATTTTTATTATTTTGTTTTACTTAGTTCAAGACGTGTTAAAAACAGCACCTGGTTGATTAAAATATTATATGCTATGATTTAGTAGCTTTGCATTGTGGAATTGATTTGATTTAGAGCCCATTTGATTTTTGTTTGTTTTTTTTTTTTCTATGAATCTATTTGATCCTCTGATTGTAATGGTGGTTACATTCTTGTGATTTGGCTATCTCTGGGTAGGGTTGTCAGTGCGACCACAATGGGAACCACGGTAGGGTTTGGGACTTTTTATTCATTCAAGGGGTTAAGAAGTTTTGGTTTTGTCTTTTTTCTTCTTTTTGCATCCGATTGGTGGGAGTGGTAGTTTGATGTTTTTTTTTTGTTTTTTGTGTTGGAATTGTTGCATATGGCTTGTTGGGTTATTTGACTGTCTTGGAAAGATTTGAATTATTGTTTTGGAGGAATTCGGACCACATCTTTTGAAGTGCGAGGGTCCGTCTACCCTTATGCAACATGTCAATAAAAACGATCATGAAAGCCACTCACGAGGAGTGTATTAGGGGGTGGACCTTGTTGAAAAATAATGAACGAATGAGGACCTGCTCTTTTGACCTCTTGAATATTACAGTGATGTAGTACAATTGTAGTCCAAATCGCGTATTTTCATCTTTCATTTTATGCATATTCTGATTTTTGATTTAAAGGGGACGTCTCTGTTCTATCGGCCCGCCTAAAATCATCTTCTATTACAATGTATAATCTGCCTTGTTGAGATTTCCGAATTGAGATGTTGAAAAGCTTTGTAGTTCGTGTGCATGACATTGTCAACATGTCTTGACCCCTGGTTCCTGGCCCCGCCCTGCGTGCCTGGACTGGAATTGTCACACCTGTCGTCTATTGCATGTTCTGTTTATGCTTCTTATCATTGCGAGGTTGAATGTACAGCCACACAAAGTATCTGTTTTTTTAGAAGGGGTGCATCTTTAGTACTGGAAATATCTTGCCAAGATTCATTTTCTAAGATTAATGATGATTGCCATAAAACGGAACATATCAAGATCAGACTCAAATATATCAGGTTTTGTGGGATTAAAAATAAAACATTCATTGTATTTTCAAAAAAATGTTTCATAACGTCGAACATTTACTTGACCGCCTTTTTTCCTAATTGTGTTAGACTTGAGAATGTGAACCAAAACCTTAGCCGAAGGGGACCTTGATTTTTGCAACCTCCTTCACTTTGACCTGGGGTTGAGAACTTCTGATCAGATTGAGAGAAAAGAAAAATGAACAATTTGTTACTAATTTACAATTTGGACACATGGGGACCCCGGGTAGGTGGTTAGAAAGAAATTGTTAGAATAAAACTGGAAACTCCCCCTCGGCGTATAGTAAAACGGGGAATACCCAGGCGAGGGACGTAATAATCATGCAAATGAAAACATTCCAGGGTTCGATTTTGTTAGTGTGGGGGGACTTGTGTTTAACGAAGAGTGAACCTTGGCATGACAAAAAAGGGGGAGGGTCGTCAGAGTCCACAAAATACTCTGATCAGAGAGAGGTATATGGACATAGACATAAGCTGATTTAAGGCTTTCAGTTTTCTAGATGTTGTCTGTTTTACGATAACGAAGATACCCTTAAGTTTTTAATGTTAGAAAATCGAAACTTTCGTTTATATTCATTGAGACCTCCCCCACTGATTTGAGGCCTTGCTTTCACTCATTTTATATTTTCCCCCCCCCACATTTTTTGTTTCCAGTATGGCCTCCTAATTAAAATAATGCACCGCATCTCAGTGACCCAGTTGGCAACGGTTTCATGCCGTAAATAAGAGTTTTTAAAACATTAGATATCAGCCAGATCGTCAGAATTCAGGGGGAACCAGTCCCCAGTACTTTCCGCGAAATGTGGAATACAGCCCATTTGATGTAGAAACATGTATAGAGGTCAGTGCATTGACGGTGTTAAAACTGGAGTGGTTGCGATAGCGCTGGCTTGCTTGTTCAACTTAGAAATATCATCCAAATATTTTTTTCAATTTTAATGTCCCTATCTCTTTTCAACCCATGGTTTCATCCAGTCTGACAACCCGGATAGCCCCATGTAAGCGTAAACTAAGGAATATATTTTCAATGTATTCAGTGCTTTTGTTGTGTCATCATGAACATGGCTTGTAACATGGTGACTCACTGGGCAAGCACGGACGGGGCGTGGCTTAAGATGGATGCTGAGAACTGAAGCCAATGGACGTCATTGCGGTGGAAATGTTATCTGTGACTACGATTCACACTAAATTTGGGTCATTTTTAGAGCTCACAACATTCGATGAGAATTAATGACTATAGTTTCTCCAACCCACAGACAAGTTTAGGCCTGAAGTGGTAATGGCCCAACTCAATTAAACAATATCCAGGGGGAACTGTATATGGGGACCGTCAGATGGCAGAACTCCACTTTTTCAGGGAGAGTTAATATTTCAAAGAGCTCTCTCAGATATCAGTTGATGTGGATGGGTCAGCTTTTTTTAAATTATGCTCCTCCAAAATTTGGGCCTTTCCTCCTTTTCATGTAATATAAAAAAAATCAGACGGACTTAGTTGCTATACTGACAGTCCTTAAAAGGGGCTGTCGGACGGCGGACCTCTGTCCATTTTTCCGGAAAAGCTGTATTTTAAAGGCCTAATCATGATACAGTCATATGTACATAGGTAGCTTAGTTTTCACGTTTTGTGCTTTTAAAGTTTATCCTTTACATTTAACCTTTTTATGTATTTCTTTGGTCAAAAATAAATTGATTTGTGGTCTGAGTAATATTGAAAGCTTAGTTACCACAAGTAGTTACTAAAAAGAACCATTGGCCAAGACTTAATGTGGGATATACACGATGGACCTTTGGTGGACCCATGTGACCATTTGACCCCCCCATTTCATTAAAATCAAACAAAGGTTAACAATTGCGCATTTCTCACATATGCATCTGAATGATTAACTTCATACTTGGCCAGGAGAACCACTGGCCCAAGCTCACATGTGGTGTTGTAAACAAAGTGACCGCTGATGACCCTGTGAACGTTGACCCCATTTTGTGAAAACTTTAAAATACATTTCTTAGGCAAATAAGATGCTACGGCTACTAAAGTTACTCAAAAAGAACTACTGGCCATGACTTAATGTGAGAGTACACAGATTGACCTTGATGACCCCTATGTGACCTTTGACCCAATTTCATAACATCGAACAAAGGTAACAATTGTCATTTCTCACCTAACCAAGCGAGGATTAAATTCGACTTGGACAGGAGAACCACTGGCCAAGGCTCACAGTGGTTGTAAACAAAGTGACCTCTGATGACCCCTATGTGAACTTGACCCCATTTTGTGAAAATCTTTAAAACTACATTTCTTAGGCACAAAAAAAAAAAAAAAAATAAGATCTACGGCTACCAAAGTTACTCAAAACGAACTACGGCCATGCTACTGTGAAATGTACACAGATTGACTTTGATGACCCCTATGTGACCTTTGACCCAATTTCCTTAAAATCGAACAAAGGTTAACCATTGCTCATTTCTCACATACCAATCGCCTGATTACTCATACTTGGCCAGGAGACCCCTGGCCCAAGGCTCACATGTGGTGTAAACAAAGTGACCTCTGATTGACCCCTATGTGAACTTGACCCCATTTTTGGTCGAAAATCTTTAAAACTACATTTCTTGGCACATAAGATGCTTACGGCTACTAAGTACTCAAACAACCATGGCCAGGACTTAATGTGAGAGGTACACACCAGATTGCCTTTGAAGACCCTATGTGACCTTTGACCCAATTCATTAAATAGAACAAAGGTTAACAATTTGCTTCCATTTCTCACATAACCATTCGGGGGGGATATGTTAACTTCATTACTTGTCAGGAGAACCACTGGCCCCCCCAAAGGATCATATGTGGTGTAAACAAAGCGGATCTCTTGATGACCCCTATGTGAACTTTGAACCCCATTTTGTGAAACTCAAACACCAAAGTCTATCAACAAAAAACACTGGCAAAAGTCTATCTAACATCAAACTACGCTTGACAAACCGTTGGGATGGCAGGCCGACCAACAAGCTTTCTGAGGAACGATTGTATTTTTTACCTTTAACTGAGAATATTGATTTCTTACCATATGTTATTCAAAAAATGTGCCACACATCTAGAGCTTGCCAAAATTTATTCGATATCGTTGTGAATGTTTTCTATATTGATACTTGGCAGAAAATAATGCAGTGACATATTATGAGTTTATGTACCCAATACAAACATATTTGGACAAACCGTAAAATGATGAAATGGGAATTTTCAAAATGAGTAAAAACAAACCTAAAAAATTAAAAAATTGTTCATTTTGGTGTGAGTGGTTCTAAAGATATGGTCAACTGAACAATAAGTAAGCAAAACAGAGCATCATTTTTCTTAGGAATGGGAAATCCCAATGGCCCATATCGAGCGATCATGGCCTACCCCATCCCTTCCCTGACACAAGATGGACAAAACTGGTATTTAGCACAAATGCAGACTTGTCCCATGGGGTATTTATGATGGAATGATAAGTCCACAAAATTTATTTGGACAACCGGGCTTTTCAAATCTGAAGTTGAGGTTGCAGTGAGGTGACTTGGAACCAGTGAGGTCAGAGTCAACACACGTCAAGTGAAGCCGCAAGTCCAATTGAATCGCATGATAAATCTGAGGTCAATGGCAGTCCCCAGTCAACTCCACGTTCAAAATGTTCAAAAGGTCAATCATTGCTAATTTACCCCCTGTCAAACCTGAAAAGTTCGATATATTAAGATAGAGCCTCAGCACCTCGGTTTCTCTTGTTAAAAAGTTGACCCCTGTAGAAAGCTAATTAACCTTTGATATACAAATGGGTTTTCAGCATATAACTCTATAAGGGTAAATCAGAGATCGCACAAACTATACTTTTGTTAATCTTGTGATCATACGAACATTTTGGTATGCAAGTCAACAACATTGGGAACTTTTCAGTTTTGACCCCTCCTATTTAATCTTTTGCAACCCCCTATCTCACTTAAGCTACCCCTTCAGAATGGGCATCATACATTTTTGGGTATGTAATAGTATGAGGTAGCCATGATATAAAGGCCTCTTTCCCCCCCCCCCCACATTCGTATCACCTTGGCTTGAAAGGAAAGGGGTTTGCAAAAACACTCGTCTGCATGTGTGTTGTTTATTGTTCCAAATTTGTTTAAGTTTTAATTAGGTTTCAATGTTTAATATCTTCCGACATCAGTGAATGGTTAGTTTTCATTAGATAACTTCTAAACAGTTAGTTCCAAATTAAAACCAGACATAACGTTCAGATGCATAGAAGTTCTTCATATGTATCTAATTACAAAGATGAAATGCTTGCATCAAAAAGCCTTCATAAAACAAGACGGTCCACATTTCACGATCACTTAACTTTCACAATCCCCCAAATGAATTCATTTCTTGAACAATGGTCATTTGCAAGTAGACCTCAAACCAACACATAAACGAAGTTGTTGCAAACCATGCATTCACCTCTTGCAAGTTGTATTTAGGAGGAGAACCAGACTGGTGCTATGAATCCATTCACATATCCAGTTCGATACACAAATGGCAAACTGTGCACATGAAGAATAACCTTCAGATTTTGCAGTTTTTTGACCTATTGAATGACCCCTGGACTTCATTACCTACAAGTGTGACCAGTAACATCGTCCGTCACTTCTTTGTTGCTGTCGAATCACATTCCTGGCGAATCGTTATGGGCCCCATAGATTAAAAATCTAAAAGATACCAATTCCCAGTGTGAACGGGTCAGGCGGACCTATTCAAGATAACAGGCCATAACATGTTTACAACATTTGCTGGTAATGGTTCTATTCAGAATCCAACAAAATGAACACTCGTCAAGCTCGGGTCTCTACACACTTGCGTTTACCCCACTTGACACCCGTGGACCTTAAATGACCCCTAATGACCTTATCATGACCTTTAAGATATATGACACCCTTGGACCTTAAATGACCCCTAATGACCTTATCATGACCTTTAAGATATTTCGCATCAATCAATCCCACCCTAAGAATCATCCTTACAAACAAAGCATCACCATCTAACTTCCTTTGACCTTGAATGACCCCAATGGCCTCATCATGACCATAAAAACAATCAACCCTACTATACCCTCAAAGTATCAAGTCCATATACCGTTTTTCCCATTGGATCACCTTTCACCATAAATGACCCCAACAACCTTATGAAAGTATGAAGAAGTGGCATAAAATACAGAACCCTAGTAAGCCTCAGCATCATTGATGCTCTCGTTAGCTCTTGCATCAAAACGGATTTAAATATCGGTGCAAAACTTTACAGATGGGTTTTGGAGTGAAGGCCAATCTATTAAGTTGGAAACTTCATATCCTTAAATCGGGCCATCCCCCTTTAAAAATCATATTTGCTATATGCAATGTTGTATGGTCACATGACTCATGCATTTTTTTTATGTCAAGGCTAATCTAGGCCTTAACAGCAGTTATCTAATTAGTAACGCTGACGGATTGGTGCCTAGATAGCAATTAACCTCCCTTTTGAAACTCTGCAAGTCCTGGTTTGATGCTATTTGAGCAGGAAGGGCATTCCATAAGCCTACAGAGAATGTTGAGAAATGATCTTCTGTGGGAGACCAAGTTGGACCTTGGGACTTTCACAGCAAGGTCATGAGACCTGACTGAGTGCATAAGGCGAGGATCAACTGAAAGCAAGTCAGTTAGCAGCTGGCTGAGGAGATCTGGTGCTTGTCCATAAAACATGCGGTGGAAAAGAGTGACAATTCCTACTGCCCTGCGATGACGAAGTGGTTGGATGTGATGAGTGGCGTGCTCACTCTCGGGGATACCAATGATGGCAATGGCACGTCTCTGGATTGCATCTAGTTTGGATAGTGAAGTGGGTGTTGCTCCACACCATGCTGAGCTTGCATATTCCATGTTGGATCGAACCATGGATTTATATATAACAGCCCTATCAGTTGTCTCAAGATAGGGTGCAGCTCGGCGGAGCAATCCTAGTCACTGACTGGCAGTTTTAGCCATTTTGGTAATCACAGGAGACCATGACAGGTCATTTGCTGATGGAGATGCCAAGTAGATCGACCCTGTCGACCTCTTCTAGAGTTGTACCAAAGAAGTGGAGACTTGGATGGCCTGTTGCAGCATCTTTCTTGTTTGATATTGTTACAGTTTTACACTTGGCAGCACCGAAAAGTTGCCCAAGACTCGATTTCCTGCAAGTCTTTGTTGAGAGAGACAGCAGCTGGGATTCTGTCCTCTTTTGACTTTATGAAGGTCATGAGTGTGACATCATCTGCGTAGAGGATGGATGGATTCAGGATTCTTCTTGTGATGTCGTCAATGAATATAATAAAAAGAAGAGGGCCGAGGATTGAGCCTTGTGGTACACCTGCATTGATCGACTTCTTGCTGGATACCCTCCCGTTTAGGATGACTCTGAGGGAGCGCTCACTCAGGTAGTCCTTCAGCCACTTCAGTAACTTATCTGAGAATCCTAAGGCAGAAAGCTTGGCCAGTAGACCAGGATGCCACACTCTGTCAAATGCTTTGCTGATATCAAGACATACAATTCTAACTTCCTCTCTGTCATTGATGGAATTAGTGATACATTGGGAAACATAGGTCAAGGCATCAAATGTAGAATGGCCAGACCTAAAGCCATACTGTCTGTTTGATATCAGTGAATGCACATCAAGATGGCGCCACACTGTTTCATAGATCAGTCGCTCCATTACCTTGGATATTATGGATAGCAAGGAGATCGGTCGATAGTTACTAGGCGAATGCTTGTTACCCTTCTTATGACATGGGATGACTTCAGCTACTTTCCACATCACTGGCATGTGGCCCTTATCAAAGCAAAGTTGGAATAGACGTGCCAGTGGAACCGCCAGTTCTGGTGCAGCATTTCTCAAAACAATGGCTGGGATGCCATCTGGCCCGGAGGCTTTGTTGACATCTAGTTTCAACAGTTGTTTCTTTACCTTCCTTGACCAGAACACCATCTTGCCACAGCTTGAGGTAGTTCTCCGAGGAATACTGGAGACAGGCTTGTCATTTTCAGCAGCAGGAATGGTAGATTTTTCACTGAAGAAAGTCGCAAAACATTCAGCTTTTGCCTCGGCAGAGAGATATGTAGAGTTGCCTGATTTAAGGACTGGTATTTCAGTCTTCCCTCCTTTTCCCATTAGGTTACGAGCCGTCCACCACCAAGACTTGGATCCAGTCTGGAGCTTGTCTGTCATTTTATCTCTGACTCTGATCTTGTGAGTGGAAGCAGCTTTCCTAGAAACAGATGTATACTCGTTTCTAGCCTTGTTGTAATTTAAGCGAGCATCGGGAGTTCCAAGAGATTTCCACCTTCTCCAGGCACTATCTTTCTTCTTCAGAGCTTTGTCGCAGCCTTCGTTCCACCATTCTGGATAAGATTCAAAGGCCTTGATCATCTTTTGTGGAATGAATTTTTGCATGGCATCGCTGATGGTATTGGTGACATTCTCACGTGATTTATCAGGGCAGTCTCTTACAAGTAGACTATTCCATGGAGTTGCTGCAAGATAGTTCCACAGTCCATTCCAGTCAGCTTTTTTGTATAGCCAAACTTTCCTTGGTGGAGTCGCATCAGATAATGGTGAGGCTTGCAGTGTTGTTTTCGCGAGGTAGTGGTCTGATGTTCCAAAGCTGTGATCAATGGAGACTGGAGAAAAAGATTTGGAGCGTCGGTAATGATGAGATCCAGGCGGTTGCCAAGTTGATGAGTAGCTCCAGAAACAATTTGGGTCAGATCATGAGTGCAGCAGAAGTCAAATGCTGCCCTACCTTCTGCATCAGTTGGAGATATGCTGTCCAGCCATTCACGATGATGGCAGTTAAAATCTCCAGACAGGATGCTGATGTTAGCATTGGTTTTGGTAATGAGATGGTCTAGGTGTTTATCATACCAGGTTATTACATCTGTCACAGACTGGTTGCGTGCCAAAGCTAATTTTGACGACGATAAAAGGTAATGGAGGTTTTCTAAGAGGGATCCATGACGGGTTTCCTCTTACCTCAAATAAAGTAAATCAGAACCAATAAATTTTCAACGAACAAATGATTTGCAAAATTTCTTTGATCAAGTTTAATCATAACTATCAAATCAAATTCTGATCAAACAATTGTTAATTTATAAAAATACAAGTTCAATAACTATTCCACAAACTTGTAGGTAGCATTTTTTACACCTACATTGGATCAGATTGAATGAACAAATTTGGTTAGTTAACCACTAAATTTCATTCAAATAAATTCATGTGGATTGAAATTCCAACAGGTGTAGGATTCCACATCCTAAATAGAGTCCAATGGAGCTTTTAGCAATAATTAAATCAATTGCACATAGGCCCAAACTCAAACAGAATCAGAATAGCTTTTTATCCAAGCAAGATTGGTCAAGATGGTTATCCTTGAACGTGACCCAAAATCAGTTACTTGATTCAGATTAAGGAGGAACTTCTTCCCAATACATGAATAGGGTAAGAATGTTGTAAACTTGGATCACACGCACAGTGCTGTATTCCAAATTTTGCATTCAATGCGCGCAAACTTGGTGCAATGTTTTATTCAAGGATGAATACATTTCACAACTTGACCAACCTATAATTTCAAAATTTAAAATATTACCGTATTGGCGGAAGCTATGTCTGGGTTGAGGTTCCAATTTGCTACTCCCCAATTCGCAAATTGTCTTAACGTGAAATTTCTTTAGTCGAATTAACAACCCCTTCCGAACTAAATATCACGTCTGATTCTCCTACCCCACTTTAAATATTTCACTTTATACTAATCCTCCTCTTTGGACTCGGATTGACTTGTAACAATTTCATATATTAAAACATTCACCAAATTGTCGAGAGATTGACCAAACTTTTAACACAAACAAAAAACTCAAACAATTCGAGTACCAGGGCTGTGGTTTACCTCAAGCAAACATACAACACAAATTTAACACACACCTTAATCCCATTGTAATCTTCACTGCCGACATTCCTCGCATGTTTGAAATAGTCGCGTTTGTCCTCCACTGGCATACTCGCGTAGTTGGTATTCCCTTGGTACTTCAGTGGGCTCGAACAGAATTTAACAGCGAAAAGGGCAGTCCACGGTAATTCAGAAAAGTCAACGATGAACTCGTAAAGGCTTAATGGTTTGGTAGGCTTCTCTGTACAAAACAATTCATTCGGGGAAACTAAAATAAACCGGGAGCAGCATCAACGTCAACCTTGCTCGTAATACTTCAAGAACGTCCAAAGAAAGGATCGCACGTTACCGTTATTATACCCAAGGCTATTACTACTATTATTATGATTACCACCCTTTGCCAACTCCTGAATTGGCCAGCCCCACCCTTATCGGGTTTCCAAGGTAGTGGTCAGGGTCATTTTCCATTCAAACTAATGACCCATCTTTGTTTACCGCATAAATATTCACCAGAAAGACAAACAAGTAACCCTGCCATCCCCCCCCCCCCCCCTCATGAGTCACCCAAAGCCAAAACGCGTCCGCCGAACTGGGTACTCGCACAGGTATACACCCACAAACATTAAACGCCGGGAATTATCCTGGGTGCAGTTTACACACCGTTCGCCGCCCAATGGCAGGGCACCCAAAATGAATTTTCCCGCCATAGCGTGCACAAATTCGTAATAATGCAAAGGCAGACGGTACGGGCCTCTCAAATATTACTCCTATTGAAAACGGGTGGCAACCAAATAATAGATGTTACAATTGCTCCCCTTTTTCAAAAGAACGCGTCCCCGCTACTTTAATCTATAGAAAAAAAAAACATGAAACACTTCTTTAGGATTTTCCGAATATCTGAAGTCATTTCTTTTGTTTTTATTTTACGAGAAGCATGTTGAATTGTAACTGCCTACTTAGGTGTTCTGTTTGCCTTGTGGGAACTGACTAGTACTAATAGTACTATATGGTTACTATAATTAAAGATTACGTTTCTGTAGCATTAAATATATATACATACGAAACATTTTCAAATTAAAAGAATTTACTAAACAGTTCCCGGTTAATAAATTCAAGTATAATCAAAATGATGTAACATAATCGTTCATCCAGAGAGGCTTTCTTCTATTCTTTGATGTCTATTTAGTATGGGCAGGGCGACGTTAAATTTCTGTCGGAATTCGTCGAAATAGCACCGCGAGAAACAGCTGTAAATTAGGCTCCCCTATTACTAATCTGGAATGCTCAATATTTTCCTCAGAATGATTAGGTTCTTGTTGGTACGGACACCGGATCCAATTCCTTAAATGTTCCTATTGGTGGTGTCACTCAGTGTGGTGATGAATTTCTCTCCTTTCACTTTTAGGGTTCCCTGGAGAAGGCCTGGTCTCAATTCAGTCTCGAGCGCCTCTGAGCCTATCCCATTCACGGTATTATCAAGAATGTTCTACAGTGGGTCGTTCCGTTCTAATAGAAGCACTTTGTTCCGATTCGTTCCTATCAACTGGGAATATATCTTGCGTATTAATATATAAGTACCTAGGACTACCAATGTCAATTGTTTATTGGTTCTTCAGGTAACGCTCGTGCCGACTTATTAAGCATAGGTTCAGAGAGTTCGGATATTGTTTCCACATTAACAGGCTTAGAAGCCCTTTAAGTTCTTTGTTCGTGTCACATTCTCTACTTGGTCATTTAAAGTTGACCCAAGAAAATCTGAAGGTATTGTTCTAGTTTGAACAACCTTTTTCACTACGGTCTTTATGGTCCATATTTTACTGAACTTGACAATTCTGCGGAAAATTCAGGTCTAGACCCAGGCTGATTTCTGGGCTCAGTATTCATAGATGAACTTGACGTTTCACGAATATCTTCAGAATGGCAACATGTTATACTCCTCTGCGAAAAATGTTCACCTGCGAAAGATTGCCGGCCATCTTCATTGTGGGACACAACATAATTCGCTAGAAAAAATCACATGTACTTGGTACTTGGTATTAAAAACCTCCAAGGACTCCACAGGGGAATTTTAACTGGAGTGGGTGGTCACAGAAAATTTACCTGGTGGGTATGCTGTGCTTAAATGCGTTCTTGTTGTGATCACGTGTTTTTGTTAGAGTATCAACAGTTCCAGTCTTTTATGTTCGTGGAAAATGATTTTTTTCGAGTGGTGCAAGATTGGTGGTGTAGATTTTGAGTTGCTGGTTATGTCCTCTTCTTGCCTCGTCGTTCTTGGGGGGATGTATTCTTTGAGATGTCACGTCATCATGTTAGGATTTATAGAGACAAAACGGTGAATTTTTATGCGTTCTTGTAGACTTAGGGTGGATAGCATTTCGGGTAACACTAGCTTCACGGGTGTAATTCCCAGTAGTGAATCGAGCTGCTCTCCTTTGTGACTTTTCAAGGATGTTTATGTCCTTTGGCTTTGTAAGGATCCGCAGGCCGCTATGTGCCATATTCGGATGGGGTCCTGACAAGAGTATGGTAGAGCCGTTTCTTATTAATAGATTCATGATGGAAGTTTTCTTGGATGAAACCAAGGTTTTTTTTAGAATCATTTGATGCGGCATACTGGCTTTGCTTGTTCCATTTGAGGTTGTTTTGGGAGATGTATACCAGGTATTTGCAGTATCGGTTGATTCCAGGGAATAACCCTTCATTGTGTATGTGTGGGTGTCTTTATTACGTCGGTTTGAGACTCTCATTATGTTGCATTTTTTGGCATTTAAGTTGCATACCCCATTTTTTTTTCGTTCAGTTGATGAGATTGTCGAGATCTTTCTGAAAGTATTTTTCATCGTTGGGGCTTTTGAATGGTTCTATAGAGCAGGCAATCATCGGCAAAGAGTCTGATTGTACTGGTTACAGCTTTATGATGTCATGATGAATATCAGGAAAAGGTGCGGTCCAAGTACGGTGCCTTGGGGACACTCTCCGCTTGAGAACTTCTCCCCGTTTGATGATGATCCATTATTTTGACTCTTTGATAGCCGTTGGGTGAGAAATGATCTTATCCATCTCTTTGTCTTGCCTCTTACGCCATAGTGGGTCCAGTGTTAAGGAGTAACGTGTCATGAGGTACAACGGTCAAAAGCTTTCGAGAAATCAAGGATAGCGAGATCAGTAATATTCCGGTCGTCAAGGTTTTTTGCCAAGTCGTGGGTAGTTTAGGATGAGCTGGGATTCTGTTATATCGAGCTTTCCTGAATGCTGCTGGCTTCTGAAAGATATTGTGTCGGTTAGATGTTTTCAAAATAAGTTGGCTGTCTATATGTGTTCTCGGAGTTTTGCAACACCACTCGTCAGTGATATAGGACAAATTTGCTGGAACGTGGTGGCGCCCGTTCTTTAAAAAGATGGGTGAAATGTTTTGCTCCTGCAGTCATCGGGCAGGTCCCCGGTGTCAATTGATTGCTGGGATGAGACTGAGTACAGGAGCAATTTCATGAGCAGCAATTTTAAGGGCTTGGTTTGATATGTTGTCCGGTCCTTTTGGGCTTTTACTAGGGTCAATATTGCGGAGGAGTTTCTCAACACCTTCGGATGAGACGGTAATATCTGCATAATCGTCCATAATGATCTTCGTCTATATGCGGCATTTTGCTTGGTTCGTCCCTCTTCATTGTTTCCCCTCGTAAAGACACTATGGAACTGTGCGCTAATGGCCTCGGCTTTGTCTTTGTCCTTTGTGAGGGTGATAGTATTTGCTTTTATGTACAGGTACCAGTTAATAATCTTTTCTTCTGTCTGATGAAGCGCAGAATTTTTTTGGGATTTGGGTCACTATTGGATGATTTCAGATATGTTGGTTTCTTTTATGTTGTTGATGATTTTATTACCTGGTTTTGGTAATCTTTTATTGGTCCACTGGTCATCTCTTCTGGATAGTTTGGCACGGATGTATAGTTTTTCTTTCTTCCTGATTTTCTTCTTGATGTTATTTGTGCACCATGGTGCGCCTCTGGTATCCCGGTGTCTTTTTTGGTGTGGTACGTGGGTGGTGACGAGGTATTCAGGAGGTTTGCAAAACACTGCCAATTTTCCTCTACGGATCTCGAAAGGGGATTTGTGTTTTGAAGCTCAGTTGCAACCCTTCTTTGCAGTTGTCTGAATTCATTCTCATCAACACTTTCCAGAGAGGAACATTTCTAGCTGGTTTCTTGGAGACTGACTTTGGTATTTATGGTTTTTGCAATGACGGCTGAGTGTTCACTGATCCAGAGTTTGGGTCCTAACAGAATGGTACTTAAGCAGGATGGCTTGTAAATAGAAGGTCCAAGATGTTTTCAGTGCCGTTTGTAATGCCGACGAGTTGTAAAGGTAACTTTCTGGGCGAGCAGGTGGTCATTTGCAATTTCAATCAGCATTTTTCTTCCCCCTTCTTTGTAGTGGCTTTTAGGACTTCGTTGTCAATGTCCTGCCTGCCACTCAATTTCTTGTACAGGATTTTGCTGCTGGTTTTTGAGTTTTTAATTGCTGTCAGCTTGATCAGGTTGATAAGAGAGTTAATATTTTTATTTGGTTGGCGTAGAAAGCGCCTACAAGGATATCCTGGTTTTGCAATGTGAGGTGGGCACCACAGGAGTTCTGTGTTTTCAATCATGAGGTCATTTCTTACAAACAATGGGATGTTGTCCTTTAACCGCGATGAACACACCACCTCCATTTGTTTTCCGATCTTGTCGGAACACAAGGTCGTTACTTGGAAAGATCTCAGCACTATTAACATCGGCAACGTAATTTGGATTCCTGTGCATGTGCAACTCACTTTTTTTCCTGGATTAAAATCAGTTCAAACTGTGGCGAATTCCCTTGTATATACGGTTCCACATTTATGTTGATAAAAGTTCGTGAATCTCCTTTCCCTTTCTTTATAATCCTGAGGGATTTGCTATTGTTTGTCTGTTGGTCATCGATATTGTGCTGGTGAACGGAGTGAGCTTTTGTACTTTGAACAAGTCCATCCGTCCGTTGTTCGTGTTGCTTTTGATCGGCGTGATTTTAAGCAGAGATTGTGTTTTTTTTTCGTTGTAGATTTCGTGCATGGTTTCCAATTTTCTTTGTATTGTAGTTTAAGTGGGCTAACCTTTCTTTCTTCTCAGTGGAGTTTTATCTGGTGTGGTGTTGTTGAACTGGGTGTTCTCACTTTAGTAGGAGGAGTTGATGTTAGAACGTGTGTCCCAAACAAGGAATAGTATGGCTTCTTTCAAGTTCAGAATCACTAATTGTTTGTAAGGTTGGTGTTGTCACAAAGTGGGCAGAGCCATACTGCATATGTATGCTCAATATGATAAGCCAGGGTGTCATCAGATGCACTGAGCAATTGTTTGTGGACCAGGTGTTGTCACAGTTGCTACACTTGATGCAGTCGGATTTACAGGCGAGTACATACCGCACGGCCATTTTGGCTTTCGGCCACGTCTCCCGTTTATTATCGTGTTTACAACATTGGTCCTGGGTTCATGTTTTATATCACCGGCAAGTAGGTTGATGATAATAGTAAGTGGTAGTGTGCCACGGGGTATCCAAGAAAGGGGGTGGTTCTATAATTACAAGACAGTTACCAAAAGGTGGTGTTTATTGCGCAGGAAAATGACACCACGTATGCGGTAGACTTACTGACCTTGTGCTTTAATTTCAGGTTATAGTTTACAGTTGTAAACAGAATTGAAGGTGGTATCAAAAAATGGTACAATCCTACCGTAAGCTTCATTACATGTGTGATTAGTCGCTTCAGGTAGATGCGGTAGTGATAAGGATAAAGGCGAGAACATTCAAGGCTGTAATTTTGCCGTCTATCCATCGTTAACAGCAAGTGGCTTGTCCAATCTGTAGAGTGTACGGTTTTCTGGTTAGTATGTTACTTCTATGGACAGCATGGATTAATTAAACATAGAGATTAAAAAACAATGTTAAAAAAAAAACTGCCATTCAATGTAGAGTCCATCTTCTTTAAAAATATGCAGAATATTGTATAGCCTTCAAAATTAATCTCAAAATAATATGTATAAGCAGGACGATATCCAATATTCTTTTCCTCAGATGTTCCTTATTCGCTCTACTTCGAATTTAACATCAAATAGTATGATGTGAAAAATGCATGTTATCTCTGCTCATTACTTGGAGAATACAGCTTTGTTTCATATAAAATTCAGTACAACTATTTGCTAAATGATAATCATTAAAAAATCAGTTCATATGTCGGTTTTCATCAGACGCTGGGAATGTTTGTTTAGACTTGAGTCTAGAGTCTTGTAATTACTGAGTTTCAAAGATGAGATGTTTGCACAAAGCCAAGTTCTCTTTCCTCATTCCGACGCTTATATGGCTTGAGTCTATCATAAAGTGCACTACTGAACTTTTTCTTTTTGCCATTTTGCAAAGTTAAATTCTATAATTGCATCTGAATATTTCTGTATTATCTGGCAGGGCCCCTGCCAAAAGGACATTAACTTAGGGCTTAAGCCCTTCTTTCTTTTGATAATTGTGACAGCCACACTTCGTCTCCGACTTCATATGGTGAGGCCGTAAGACCTGGTGTCGTATATTTGTTTCTGCCTTTTAGTTTCTTTCCTGCAGGTGTAATTCTTGCAACCTTGAAAGCGGTCTCCATCTTATCTCTTAATTTGTGAGCAGAAGACGATGGAGGTTCGTTTTCAGAATTAGGGGGAAGTCCTGCAAGTAATTCTCAGTGGTAGGACTGATTTCTGCTCCCTTAACATTAAAGATTTGGGGGTAGCCGGTAGTTTCCTGTAGGCTTGCACGATAGGCCATTAAGACGTAAAGGAGATGTTCGTCCAATACAGCTTGATCATTGGATCGTAAATCGACAATCATATTTTTCAAGAGTAGCATTAAAGCATGCTTACCTAAAAATCTGAATGGAGGCTATAACTTAATTGTAGTGCGCGTTTTAATTATATTCAACAACCTACAGACTCTTGAAAGAGTGAAGACTCAAAGTTTGGCCCTTGATCAGTATGTATTGATATGGACGCTAAGCGACAAACAAATTCAGTAACAAAGGCACGAGCAACCGTCGCTGCAGTTTGGTCTGGAATAAGCTATGGCTTCAGCCCACTTAGAAAATATCAATTAATTACCACTCTGTAGCAGATTGCCTTGTTAGAAAAAGCCGGGTAACGGGACCGATGATTATCAAGGCTACTTTTCAATGGGGTTGCCTACAGGGCAAGCACATTTTGCGCACGGCCTATGTTTTTCTACCAGGACGCTGCCGAGATTACATGTTAGCAGGGTATTTGCCCAGAGATCACGTGCTCCCTAACCCTGGCCAAAAGTATGATCGCTGCACAGCTTCTGGAAAAGTACGAACATTGTCCAAGTGACCAGCTGTCGCTTGTATCATGCGCTTTATAAGAACCTCTTGTCTCAAAGCTGATGGAACTACCAATTGCATTATGGGCTTACTATTGAGGTTTTCAAAACACAGATATAAATATTCATCTTCTAAGCGAAGTGTCAATTGCATCATAGTGCCCTTGGTGCTTGATCCATAGCCCAAAATTCGTCTTCAAAGGGTCTACTTGCAAGTGCTTCCTAAAGCATTATGATAGGAACGAGGTGTGGGTCAGATATTGTTATGTCTAAGCGGCCTTTATCCCACCAGGAATTGAAAAGGGCCGAACAAGAAAACTATTTGTAGGCCGCGGGACAATGCATCAGCGTTCTTGTGTCGCCCATACGGGTCCTATGTTCAATCTCAAATCATACATCCTAACACTTCGAACATCGCGCTATTTGACCATTTATCTCTTTGAAATTAGACAACCAACGCAAAGAACCATGATCTGTTCTAAGTCTGAAACGTCGCCCATATAAAATAATGGCGAAAGTGTTTGATAAAACATACCACTGCCCACATCTATCTTTTGTAATCATACCTCGTTCTGACTGAAAGCTTTCTACTAGCATATGCATTACCTTTCCTTGCCATCTTGACCTGTGATTAGGACGGCACCTACCCCCCCAATCCCCGCTAGCATCTGTATCTAATATGAACGGAAGTGCTGAAAAGATCGGGGGTATGTCAAAATCGGGGGCTGTTGGTATAAATAAGGACAAGTTTTCAAACTTTCAAATGCCTTTTTTGACCATCTTCGACCCGTAGAAATTTGGAATCATTATGGGTAAAGCAATGGAGAGGGGAAGCTATCGTACAAAGTGTTCTTACAAACTCCGATAATAGCTGCATAGGGCTAGAAAAAGAAACGTACTTCTTTAACATGATGATGGAGTAGGCCAATCTTTAACCTTGTCTATCTTCGCTGGATCTGTTCCCATGCCCTCTTGGACACAATATGGCCCTAAAGATACAAACCTTTTGCTTGGAAACAGACTACACTTAATTAGGTTTACTTTAGGCCTGCATCCCCAAGGTTGAAATACCATATCCAGGCGTGGAAGTGGTCATCAAACGTCTAGGAATATAATTATATCATCCCAAATACACTAAGCATATTTGCCATTGAAGGCCAGCTAAGACCCGCTCCATAAGGCGTTGACACGTTGCTGGGGCATTACAAGCCCGAAGGGCATTCATTGAATTTGTAATTTGTAAAGGCTTTCTGTGAACCGGCCAGTAAAAGCTGTTTTATGCCTATATCTTCTGGGCGCAAAAAACCTCCACCTGCCAATAACCAGACGTAAGATCAAAAGTGGGAAAAACAAATTAGCACTTGACAATGCACTAGAGTATCGTCGATACGAGGAAGTGGGTAGGCGTCCTTCCTGGTGACGTAGCATTTCCTCATATCACGCAACCAACGAATGGAGCCATCTTTCTTAGTGGTTAGAACAATCTAGGAGAGGCCCAATCGACATCGAAGGAGAGATGACACCTTTTGACAGCACTCTGGTTAGTTGTGCTCGACCTTCGGGCCGTTGATGGAAGGGCTCTCTTGCGTGGCTGTCTATAAGTGGACAACTTACGGTATCGACTATGATGGAAATCCAGGTTGGTTGGCCAAGCTCAACATCTTTAAAAACGTTCGGTGCTTGTTAAAAATCTCCTTTACTTTCAACACTGGTCTGACCTAACTTCGGCTATACTACGAAGGAAGAGATATTCAAATCAGCATCAAGTCGTTTGTCGCCAGTAGCGTAAGTTCTACTGAAAACTGCCCGCTGTTGAAGGAGAGCAACTGAGTTATCTTAATATTAAAAACGGTTCAGAAGACACATTAGCCATTCTATAGAACGCAAAAAGTAATGAGACCCATCCACGGACGGACCTTGCAACGAGAAGACCTCATCTTTTTCAAGAAAACGACGAGTCCCTTCATGATGCAACTCAGGTGCATTCGACCTACGTAGAAGTCTGCCTGGAATTATTATTTCATGTCCGAAGAGGATTGTTGTGGTAGATGCAACTGCGATACGACAACAAACGAAGGGCACTACTACTTCTATGCACATGGAACATTATTACCCAATTATTTTCAATTCACCCTGCTGGGATCTATTAATTCCAGGCGTTAGGAAGGAAATCCATTCAAGAATTTAACCAGCTGGTGATATGTCAGCTATAAGAACAGGTGCAGAATTTGACACCACCAAGCGACCCAATGTTATGTCTACCATACCAAAACCTTCATTTTTCAACCAGTTTGCGTAAAAATTGCCGTTCTAACGATGGACGAATGCATTCATCTTATTTCTGGCGGACGCATACAATATAATATGGGATGAACAAATGTTTGCGAGGGAACCCGTATCTATCAGCATCTTTACATTTTGTCCTCCAAAAGAACGGTTCTGCGCGACATGGTTTTATATTTTGGACTTGGGCAAAGTGTGGTGTGTACATTGCCCTTGCAAAACAGTTATCTAGGTAAATGTATACCGTCATTGGTGGTGGTTGCTGGGGAAATGGATGTTGAAAATATCCTGATACTGCAAACCCTTAGTAGGCCTAGAAAAACCAGGATAGAAGGTCAGAGGTACACGGTGTAGAATGTTGAACAGGCTGCAAAGGTATCTGCTGCTGGCTTTGGATATAAGACGATCTCCATAACGGGGTTAGCTGCAGAGAAATTGTAGACATAGGGCATATACTGTTGAAGACAAATCTCCTGGCCGAGGAACACCTGGCTTTATATCTGAGGCTAGACATGATCTTGCCCCCAATCAAAATAAGGAAATTCCTTGATAATGTCCCCAATCATGACAATGATAGCACTGTACTCAGAAGTGTCTTCGTTGGTCGGCGATCACCACTTGTTTGGTTTTGCCAACGCTGAGTCTTTGCCATTACGAGATACCTGCGCACATATTATTTATGCCATATGCATGTCTAGATATTTACCAACTTCTCTCAATCCTCAGTGATAGTATACAGTGCATTGATTTTAGCTTCAATGTCCTTTTTCCACTGAACAAGATTATCTCATCTTTAGTACTGGGCAAAGGCCTATAATTAGGCCTGTCCGATACATTTGTAGGCTAGAGGAGACATTCGTTAGTGGACTTGTTGTGCTGAAGCAAGGCGTCGTGCAAGGGGATTTCTATCTGCATCTACCTAAACAAACCCTTCTTCAAATTGCGCTGTTTCCAGTGCTAGACAAAGAGGTTTCGGTTTACACCTTCTAATTTGCATGCTGTAAATTGGTGTCACTCAGCCTCTACAAAATGATCTATTGCTACTATCATTTACAGTACGGTTAGGGGCCATCAGGGTAAGCTTTGTAACCAAATGACGAATAGGACTGGCGAGGGGATTGTAAAGATTCGCCTTCAGCGCGTTTACGCCTACGGCAACTGGAGTCTATACGCCTGGGGTGCTTGTTTGGACAAAAGCTAAATGCGCAATTACCAACAACAGTTCTAAGAAATCCGCGGCCTTTGCCTTGCTAAGACCTTTATGGCGTCTAAATGACATTGCCTCGAAGCGCAGCGCAAAGATAAGATGCTTTAAAAGGCCCTCCCAGTTATTCATTTCAGAAATGCGTTCAAAATGGAGTAGCGTTCTCTAAATCAGTCTCACCAGAGTACTTGTCAGGTTAAGAAAATGAGGTTGCCATAGAATTAACTATAGGGTTGAAAACTGAACGGGTGTTTGAAAATCATGGGGAACATTTCTCAACATTCTATCTCGAAAGGCAGAACCTGAGAATAACCCAGACATGTGCGGGGGAACTGGGGACGTTCATCTTGTACACAGGGTTGACGTTGCTGCTGATCAAAATAATCAATTTGGTTACAGTTCCCCATTCTCATCTCATAAAATCACCATAAAATTAATGGTCATCTCTCTATCAACTCTTTGTATTGCTCGGGATACAGCATTAGGAAATTTCCCACCCTATCACCCCTGTCAGCCATGGGAGGCGATATTCTCGTCATTCAATACCCCTATATGACTCTCCGCCAGACTTGTTATCAATTTAAATTTAATATATATACCAAATTATTATAATTAAATTTGCTTTTTTCATCAGCTCTCAAAATAGATTAATCTGAATAGTAGATACAACTAATTAAAAAAAACAATCCCACCGCTGCCACCAAAAATTTGTCACGAACTGAGTTGCGTGCCAAAGCTAAAATTTTGACGACGGATAAAAGTAATGGAGGTTTTCTAAGAGGGGAATCCATGAGGGTTTTCCTCTTACCTCAAATAAAAGTAGTAAATCAGAACCAATACATTTTCAACGAACCAAATTTGCAAAAATTTCTTTGATCAAGGTAATAATAAACTATCAAATTCAAATTCTGATCAAACAATTGTAATTATAAAAATACAAGTTCCAAAACATTCCACAAAATTGGAGGTAGCCTTTTTTTACACTACATTGGCACAAGATTGGGAATGAAAACCAAAAATTGGTTAGTTAACCACTAAATTTCATTCAAATCCATTCATTGGATGAATTCCAACAGGTGTAGGATTCCACATCCTAAATAGAGTCCTATGCCGAGCTTTTAGCAATAATTATTTTTTTAATCAATTCAATAGGGCCCAACACTCAAACAGAATCAGAATAGCTTTTTATCCAAGCAAGATTGGTCAAGATGGTTATCCTTGAACTTGACCCAAAATCAAGTTACATGATTCAAGATTAAGGAGGAACTTCTTCCCAATACATGAATAGGGGTAGAATGTTGTAAACTGGATAACGCACAGTGACTGTATGCCAATTGCATCCAATGGTGCGCGGCAAAACTGGTGAAATGTTTTATTCAAGGATGATAAATTTCACAAACTTGACCAACCTTAGAATTTCAACGAATTTAAAAATCTT